>JAVJGG010000040.1:19947192-19959821 GCA_035590195.1 Aviceda cuculoides
CCACGCCCCCCCCCCCCCCGCCCCGTAATGGCTCCGTGCTGGGATTGGTCTTTTTTCCCCATCTTTTGGGGGAAAATCCAGTGTTTTTACATGATGTGCTGTCCAGGAGACTGTACACGTGCTGGGTGTAAAACCTTGGGGAGATCTCGCTGCTGGACCCCTTAGGGGTTTTCAGGATCCCCCCTATCTCTTGCAGCCTCCGGGATCAAACAACTCTCCACTTCCAACTTTGCAGCCTCTGGAAAATGAAAGGGAAACCTTCTCCCAACCCCGCCAGTGGCTTTTCCACCAGTTATCTGTGATCCAGCCTCCTGCAATCCCACTTCAGCCGTCTCAGATATTTGAAGACGTACACGCGCTTTCAGGTCCTGGTTTGGGAGAAGAAACCAGGGCCACAGCTCTATTGCTTGGCAACAGATTTCCTTCCCCAAAAAAACCCAAAAAAACCCCAACTCAACCCCAAGTGTTATATATAATTCAGTGGAAAGGCCTGCAGGCAACGCCCTGCAAACGCTGTCAGGGCAGTCTGAGCTGTGAGAGCTTTGTGGAGGGGATATTTTGGGAAGACGGGGGCTGGTGCCAGGAAAACAGGGCTGCTGAGATGGGGTGGGGGGGGAGTTGATCCCAAGGCTTCACAGTCGCGTCAAGAAAGGGCAGAAGAGCCCAGATCCAGTCCCGGAGTCTCCCGCAAACCAAGCGAGGATGGCGCGTCTGCCCAAAAAATCACCCGACGGCACCAGGAGCCACATCAGGGTCCTTTTTCCTTGCCATGACCCCCCCCCAGCAGCCATCCAGCAGCAGAAAGGGGCTTTAGCTTAAGCAAAAAAGGAGATGCTGTGGCTTGAGCACAAAGGTTTTGCCCCGGAGTAAAACCCCGGGTCCAAACAGGCGTCACCAGCCTCAGGTTTGGGAAATCCGTGCAGGTCCAGGTCGGGCTCTGCGGTCCCGGCTCACGAATGTCCCCGTCTCCTCCGTGGTTTTAGCCAGTACCAGCTTCCCTGCAGACACTGGTAGTGGTTACGCATCCCAAGAAGAGGATGCTTTTAGCTGGGGAATCCAGCAAACACCAATCCATCAAACACCAATCTAGACAAATCTTTGCCATTTATTTATATATATATATATAAAAATAATATATATATATATATAAACCTTTGCAGTTTAAGCTAGCAGCAGGCATTGGGTTTTTTTTTTCATTTTCACTTGCAGCGCGCAAAGGCAGAAAGCAGCATTTGGGCAGCTTTCATGTTTGCATGTTGTTGCCAGCGGGACGTTGGTTTTGGGAGATGTGACTATACAAACCAGACGGACACCCACGGGCAGGAGCGGGTGCAGAAAGGGTCCCCCCCCGCCCGCCGCCGCGTCCCCCACTCGGCTGCCCTGCCACTGGCTTTCCCAGCAGCTCTCCCCTGGTTTCATCTGCCACCGCAGGGACAGGGTTGGAGATGCACGGAGACCCTCCGACGTGCTTTTTTTTTTGGCAAAAGCAACGCTGATGCTGCTGTGCTGGGCTCCAGTGGCCATCTCCAGCGGCGTGACGTTTCACCGCCATGAGCGAGCTCACCCCCAGCGCGCAGAAGTAGATTTATATCTAATTTAAATCTACATTTAAAGGCATTTTGCATCCAGCGCCGTGCCTGACCACGGCCCCACGCGCGGCCCGTAGCCAAGCTGAGCGCGTTAGATGTTGGCTCTGCGACAGAAACATCATCCTGCTCTTTTTTTTTTTTTTTTTTTTTTCCAAGAGCTCCAAGCTGACAAAGCAGCTGGCGCGGAAAGATGCTCGGGGAGCTCGCGCCGCTGCGCTGGATCACCCGGTCCCGGCAGCAGGGAAGAGCTGCTGGTCCTCCCGCTCCTCCGCCCCAGCTGGCATTTTGGTGGGAGGGAGCGGGCAGCACAGATCCCACCAAAGCTGATGGAGAGGTTTTGGAGCCGCCGGGGGGATGCCGAGCCCCCAGCCCGGTGCTTCTCCCGGAATATGGCCCAGGAGCCCGCAAAGGAACACGCCGCGTGCAACCCCCCCCTTTTCCAGCACGGGCAGGGGCTTTGCCAGGACGAGCGGTGCCAGCACAGCTGTAGTCTGGATTTCCTCGTGTCTTTGGAAGGCAGCTTCACGTCTAGCATTAATTGCTTTCTTAATTACTACCATCACCCTCCGCACCCTCCCGCGGTGTCTCGCAGGGAGCGCCGAATGACATGCTTGTTTGCGATGCTGGATCACCCAGGTTTTGTTTTGGTTTTTTTTTTTTCCCCCAACCCCGTTTATTTATTAGCTGGCATTACCTTCCAAGCCAACCGGATTTAACATTTTTGTTCCAGTTGGCAAAGATTTTATTGACCGTGGAGAGGCAGAAATTGCCCATCGCCTGCTGGCTTGACGTCCCAAACCCAAAGGGAACTGGGGAAGCAGCAACTTGGGCATCATTTTTTCCTCCGCGCTGCTCGCGAAAGCCTCGCTGTTGGCACTTAACTTACTCCAGACACACACGCTGTATATATATATATATATGCACATACATTCCTCGGCCATGCGATCAGAGCGGAAAAGATTGCATTCAGCCTAAGAACCGCAGCGGGAAGGAGGCTGGGGAAAAGCTGTGCATTAACCGACACCAGAGCGCTGCAGCCTCCAGAAAAGCTGCAGTCGACACTTTTTTTTTTTTTTTTTTTTTTTAGGAGACGTGGTGCTAAAAGAGGAACCGCCGAGGGATGTGCGGTTGGAAAGGCCTAGATGGGTGTGGGGAGGAAAGCTCTTTTATTTTTTGGCAAAATCCTCCTCCCGCTTGCGAATCTCTCGCTGCAGGAGGACTTTGTGCACTACCAGGGGCTGCCTTTGCATCGGCAGCCCCTCTCGGGATCCCCCACCACCAAGATGCCACCAAACCAGCTTCTCCCACTAGCCTACCCTTGACCAGTTGCCTCTCCTGCCGCTGACCGTGGCAGCTTCGGTGCAAAGCACCGGCAAAGCACCGGCCAAGACCACCTCACCCAGCCGGGGCTCGCTCCCTCCCGGCGCCAGGTCAGCAGGGAAATTCCCAAAACATATCCCAGGTCTGAGCCGTAACCAGATCCAGGCACCATCCCCGCACTCGTGCCCCACCACGTATGGGGGCAGGCGGGTTTCTGGATGTGGGAGCTGGATCAGATGCTCGGCGCAGGCACCAGTGGGACCAGTAGCTGTGGCAGGAGCGGGGCTGAGCCCCCGGTCTCCCCCCGACCAGCGCAGGGTTTTCGTGCTAAAACAGCTTCCCATCGGAGCGGTGCTGCGCCGGGGCGTTAAGCGCATCAGTCACTCACCGGTGCCGCACCAGCATTTGCATAATTTCAATTATGTTTCCAAAAAGGGGAACAGGCTTTGACAACAACAACTCTGCAGTACCTTGGGAAAAAAAAAAAAAAAAAAAATCAGAGAGGATGGAAAATCGTCGTCTCGGACCTGATGGCCCTGCAAATGCCTTCCACTGGCATAAACTCAAAGGTGTCGTTGCCGTCTTGGAAAAGGATGCAGCAATCCAGGTTTTGCCATCAAATCCAACAGAAAAAAAAAAAGTTTGAGGAAGAAAGAGCCTTCCCCCCCAGGTACTGCTCTGCCTCTCTGCCCGCTACCTCTCACCGTCCTGTCCCCGCCACCCCCGTCCTCGCCCCATCCCCTGCCTCCCCCGGGAGCATCCCAGCTACCGCAGCTTCTGCCTTGCCCCATTTTTCCTCCTGTACCTGGAAGCAAAAGAAAACCAGGGCTGACGGAACTGGCTGTGCCCCTTCCCACCTCCCTGTATCTGCCATCGGTGTGTTGAGACATCGCTGCCTACCAGGAGGGTGCAACAGGATATTTATTCTTCGTTAATCACCTCACCCTCCCTGTCTGTCATCCGCTGTCCCGCCGCCTTCCTCGGTGCCACGGAGCACATTTTTGGCAACCTGGGGGTGCCGGGGAGTTGGGAGATGTTAAACGCATTCAGGGAGCCCGTGCCTTAAATAGCACTTTCTTTTTTTAAAGGCGGTCGCTGGGAGGTGGGTTAGAGCTCAGGAGGAAGCCCGTTTGCCGTAAAACTCCTCTCCGGACTACGGGAACCAGCAGCAAAATATTCCAGGTCTCCAGCGTTAAGCTGCCTGCGGTTCGTTAGCAATCCGAGAGAGGAGGAAGCCGCGAGCTTCGGAGGAGAGACATCGGCTCGTAAAACCCTCGAGTGTTGGGAAGCTCCAGTTTTTCCAAAGGCCCGCAAGCAGCCCCGCTGCTGAATAATGCATCAGGCTGCCAAGAAGTTGGCAAACACCGGGCGGAACGAGTTAATCCACAGATCCCGCTCCGATGCCAGCACTCCTTCGGCGTCAACATGATTAACCAGTTTCGCTACTTGGAGAGTTTCCGGGAGGACTGGGAGCTGCCGGAGCGTGTAAAAGGGGGAAGGAGAAGCTGCGGAACCCCTTCTCCCCCACGGCACGGCGGGGCTCGGGGGGGAACACCGGCACGGTGAAGAGGCAACCATGAGGAAAAGCAAGCACATTGTCGGAGCAAGGGGTTTTCAGGCTGTGACCTGGAGGCCTCGGCTGAAGGAATTCCACGTGCGACTTCACGCAAGGTGAAAACCTGGAGCTCGTCCTCGTGGCGAGATGCATCCCTCTTCATAAATCACAAATAAGGTCCACGATGGAAACACAAGCTGGGAAGCTTCGGCACTGTGTTTAAGAGCGTGACTTGATGTCAAGGGGAAAATGCAGAAGATACGATTTCTTTATTAGGTATCAGCCAAATAGGCAAGGCAGGAGCTGAGCTCCTGAGATCGCAGGAGCTTTACCTAAGGGAGAACATACCGCTGCTTGGTCTGCAATATTCCCATCCCTCCCTAAAGAAGACCGGAAAGTTGCAGCACGGTGGCCAGAAGCGGGTCTGAGGCAAAAAGGTGCTTTTGCAGCAGCAGGAGACCGGCAGGAGCAGGCCAGGAGCATCGCCAGCGCCCGGGCAGCAGCGTCCCAGCCCGGCCGACGGTCACCCTGTCTCACACACGCCACATACTCAAGATGCTTGGAGACAAGGGCTGGAGGACTTTCGAATTCATTAACTAGTCCGAGGTCGCAAGATGAGCCAGGGCGAGACGGAGGGACAGCTCGTTGGCAGCGATTCGACGCCTTCCGCAACGCAGCGCCGGAGGCCAGCGACTTTCACGTCGGCCCTTGCTGAGCTTGGCTCGTCTTCCAGCTAGCAGGTGCTGGGGAAATTTGTCCCGAACCTTCGTTTCGAGCGGCGAAAAGAAATCAAGCACACCAGCAGCGCCCGTCCCGCCGCTGCTGCTCACCTCCCCCTTCGAATGCTTTTATTTTCGGTGCCGACGTGAAAACCAGTGCGGTGCAGGCCATGGGGGCCAAAACGACCCTTTTGATGCAAAACACGAGTATCTACGTGACACGTAGGATGTAATTTAAACACGATGCAGTTTGAACACTTAGGCAGACTGGCTTTGGAGGGGGAGGTAGAGCCAAATCACCGCTTTGCTTGCAAAAGCTTCCTGCTCTACGGTGAGAGACAGGCGCCGGGTTTGGTTACGGTCAGGGCAGCACATTGAAAGCCACAAGTACGTGATAGGAAAAGCTTCCCAGAGAGCTGGGTCAGTTCCAGACTAATCCAGCCCCTGTGGGGAAAGGGCGTTCTGGCAGATGTTAAGCTAATGGGATAACTGCACCGGCGCACCTCGGTCCGCTGGCGGGCGGCAGCTGGAAGTTAACAGCCGCGGGGTTAGCGCCTGCTCCGCCACAGCCCCCTGTTTTCAAAAGGAAAACGTAGAAAGCTCCTCAGGGCAAAAATAGCAAATATTAACAGCACGAGGACTATGCAATCCCACGTTCCACGCTCGCAAAGTGCAAAGTCTCCTTCCGAGAAAGTATGCCAAGCAAACGTTCCTTGCGAGTTAGAAGCTGCCGGCACCAGGCGCCGGCACTGGTATCAGTTCCACCTCGCAGCCGTAGCCCAGCGCGGCAAACCACTATAACTCCTGCCCTTCACGTAACAACTTTGTCTGTCGAATACCGGCTTCCAAGGGAGGCCAGAGGTATTTCGGGGCTGGCCGCCTGCCCCTTTCCCCACGACGTCCCTTCCTCTGCTGGACCCTCGCGGGCTTGGGGACAAGCATCGCTGCGGCTCAGGCATGCGAAGAGCAACGTCGCCTTCTCAAATAGTCCTAGTTAAGCCTGGGAAAATGCTTCCCTCGCCACTGGGATCTGCCACCCTGTCCGTCCTCCTCTCCTGGAACCGCAGAGGCTGAGGGCCAGCGTAGGACAGCCGAGCTGAGCTGTCTCGAGGTCTTCCACTTTCCCCCTCCCCAAAACGTGAATTAAGAGCGCACCCCCGTAACACGGCCAAACAACCGTCGGCACGCAACGCAGCCTTTCGCTGCGGCTTTCCACAAGTTTTCATCTCCTGCAACGATAAGAGAGAAAACTTCCCCTCCCGCTCCATCAGAAAGAAATTTCGGGACGAAGCCGGCGCCTGGCTCCGGCAGCATTACCCCCATTATATTTCAAACAAGGAATCCAGTCTAGGCACAGGCACAAGTTCAGGAGTTCAGCTCGTTATCTACACCTTGGCTTCCTCCTCTTCTCTTTTTAACCCCCTGAGTGAGTTTTCACCAAGTCTGAAGGGCGCTTGGGGCACAAAGGGTACCTCCGCTGAGCCAGGAGTTGCTGGTGGTTCCCCCTCGAGTTTGCACTCATCTGAATACTCCTACGGAAATAAAAGTGTTTCAAGCGTTACCAATTTTCAAGCGTTATCCATTTCCGTCTCTCACAGAACAGCATTAAATCCTGCTTAAGTATTTTTTTCTAACTCATGCTGTCCTAAAAGACACAACTAAAGAAACCAGTAACAGAGGAGTGAAGCACATCCTCTGGAAGGCGAAACATTTCTCTCGAGGCGAAAGCAGGGGCCTGAGCCTGTTAAACCGCTGTGAGACTCTTGAGGCTGGAGAGAACTCAGCAGATGACTCACATCTTTACTTTTTTTTTTTTTTTTTTTTTTTTTTCCCCTCCTCTCCTTTTTAAGGAGGCCAGAGATACCTGTTCTTAAGCAAGAGAAGAGCAACTTCCTGGACAATACACCACATACCCAGTTTACCGCCTATAAAAAGCCGCCTTTCACACAAGCTCCCGGCGCTTGTCGGGGACGCAGCCCTCGCTGCCGAGCACCACGGGGCTCTGACTCACCCGCTTGGCGGCAGGACTAAAATTATACTCCTCTTTGCGGTGCTCCAAATTTTGAAAGCGAGATGGATTGCGGGGCTCAAGTCATCCGCCTCGGCCTGAAGTCCCGAAAAGCGTTTGCGCTTAGGCATAGCTCTGAAAAACAGACTTGAGCGGCGCCGGAGTCGTGCTTAGGACGTCAGAAGAGGAACAGAGTTAGTAAGTGGAGATGTCACTAACCCACCAACAGCCCTTGAAAGCTGCCGCTTCCCCCCAAGCCGAGGGGAAAGATTTTTTTTTTTTTTTTTTTTCCTCCCAGAAAGCACCAAAGCTGAGATGATTTCAGATTCTACATACTGAGCCCTTCAGGCTGGACAGGTATTAGAAACAAGTCCAAGATAAAAAGCACAACCGTGCGTTAGTGGGAAATCTGAGTCACGGTGCCCACACCAAGGCTGCTTCCATGCTCCACAGCAAGTTCTCCAGTCCCAGCGGTCGCTTCTCCCGTTCCCAGTGACAAGGGAAATAACGCTCAGGTCCACCAGCAAAGCGACCGGCTATCGCAGATCTTGCGGCCAGCTGTTTTGACGCTGCAAGTAATTTTTTTTAAACCCAGCGATGTTCCTTTGGGAGGACTATCGTATTAGCAGGGTTAATTTCCAATTAGGGATGGCAGGCACATTTTTTCCGAACCCTGTCCATGAGGACCAGGGAAAAAAGCCCTGCTGAAGCGTGAGTCACGGCGCGATTCGGGAAGGGTGCTCTCGGGAGTCACGCTAACTGCTGCTGTAACAAAGGTCCGATTTAAAACGATAAGTGCTGACATTTTGAAAAATGACTAACTACCTACTACAATGAAAGAGACATGAGTTTACTCTTTCGGAGCCTTGTCTCCAAACTCCAAGTAGTTTAATTAAAGTCAGAGTAAGTTCATTTACACAGCCACACCCTTAACTGACATTCAGGTAGACAGAGCCTAGCCTAAATACCCCGGAAAAAAAAAAAAAAAAAGCTTTGTGGAGGATTGCAGCTGCGGTGGGCCCCACCGCCCCTGCACCCAGGTACTCCCACCTGGCCGAATAACGTTTCCCGGCGATTCCCGAAAACTTTGCAACAAGGAGACAGCTCTGACCCGGCCTCGCGGCTGCAGCTGCGGGTGCTGGGAGCTACCTCAAAACCTCCGCTGTCCCCTCTCCCAGCAAAGCCCCAGCCCGAGCAGCCCGACAGCCCAGCTTCAGGTTGGGATCCGCGGGTGGTTCCCGTAACATCGCTGCCTTTCCTCGGGCCTGCGGGACGGCAGCTGCTGCAGCAAGCGCAGCCCGCTGCGTGCACCCCAGCCTGCTGCTCGGGTCCCGGCCCCCCCACGCATTCCCCGCTGCACCTGCCCAAGTCCTTTTTATCGGCTGGCTCGCGGCCTGTTCGGGCACCAAAGACGTCCCAGCTTCACATCTGTCGCTCCACAAGCACCCCTATTCACTCGTCGACCCTTTTGTCCCTCGCCCCATTTTCTACGCTGCCCTAACATCTTCCCTTTCCGACCGAGTAATTTCTTCCACGACGCACAGCACCGTCCTGCCGAGCGACGGTCCCTCCGAGCCCTCTCACGGAGCCGGTCGCCTTCCCACGTTACGCGGGGCTGGCACCGAGGCAGTATAAATTTGACACTAAAGTTTGCTAAAGATTGTTAACTGCAAGCGGGAGTATTAAAGAAGTATCATCCTTTCCACTTATAAAAACAGTCGCTAATCTAAGTCTCAAAGGCATTACAGACAGGCTTTCAAAACCGTGCGATACAGAACAGAGACCTCTTTATGTTGGCAGAATGCTCTACTCCAGCACCGTATTGCCCCTTTCTGTTTCTCTCATAATTAAATATAAGTAACATACCAGGAGAGCTCCGCTGTATAATTGCTTTATTTTCTGCTTATTAGTTCTTTACCAACACTACAGCCATATTGAGAACACAAAATTCCTGTTTACTTTAGTCAGGGAGATCACAGTCTACAAACTCATTCACTTATCAGACACGATTAACGCCATTCAAAACTTACTCCATAAATTCACATGAACACAAATTGATGCACTTAAACTCCAGATTAGTTTTTAAATCATAGGATTTCTTACAGATTGCCACTTTATCCTACAGGCCGTGTTTCCTGCCCGATAGCCACTAGCTTGTGGTGAGGTTCAGCTACAACCTATAAAGGACATGTTGAAAGTGAAACCTTTGTATTTTGTTCAGTAGCAATGGCCATTTATTTTTGACATCTCTGCCACACGTTTCAGTAACTTTTTCTCCCCCCCCAAAGACATTAAAAAAATTCAGAAGCATAACCAGTTTCCTTTCACCTACAAAAACAGAATAACAAAGTTACTAAGGAAATACAAAATTGTGAATTCAACTTAATGTAAAGTCTAGCAAAGAAGTCTGCCCCAGCACTTGAAGAGAAAACATAGTAAATCAACTTAGACAAAAAATGAAGTTATTGAAGTTTTCATGTTGACTGAGAATAGATTTAAGAAAGTTCAAGAACCATTAATAGAGCTTCAAGTTTTCCAGTTTAGGCATTTACTTTGTGCTTGGCTATTTTATTTATGCTCCAGAAGAAAACAGTAACCATATTCTTGTATTTTTAGTCTTTATATCACCACACTATTTGTTAAGTTACATCAACACAAAAAAAAAAAAAACAGATAGAAAATAGAGCAATGATATTCCAATGGCAAAAAGCCTTGAGTGGAGGGAAAAAAAAAAAAAAAAAAAATCTCACCTCCTCTTCTTTAGAGCTGAGATTTAAAGAGTTATTCTACATTAAGCTTTTGCAGACTCTAACTTACAAAGGCTTATAGTCAATCAATGCTCTATCTTCTAGCATCAAGAACCCATTCAGTCCCATTTGCAACCCACATCAGGATAAGTCTTTTGGAACCATATTCTAAAGGAACTTTTAAGTGGTCCAAAGCATTCAATTTCAGAAGTTAATTCAGTATTTTTATCTTCCCATACATCTTTGGTAAGAGCTCCATATACAATGTACTTAGCATGTAGAGTCAACACTGCAGAAATGTAGTGTAATGCCCCAATTTCATGTAAAACTCATATCCTTGGAAAACAGAAAAAAAAAAAAAAAAAAAAGACATTTTCTTCTGGTTTTGTAGCATACATTCCTGGAATTCCCCAATCGAGTTTAACTCCTTGAGGAAATCTGAAGTTAATCCTTAAGGCTGAATAAGAACCAGCTGCTTTAACATTTTTTGCACCCAGCGTTAATACTTGATTGAGTTTTTACACTAATACTTGTTCTGGGTGGGTTGTTTGTTTTTTGTTTTTTCTTGCCAGTCACATCTGCAAACTGTGATATGGCAAATGAGCTGCTTGCCCTTTAAGAACTAATTATGGAAGTTTACATTCATAGTCGTATACTCTCTCTCTCTCTCTCTCTCTCTCTCTCTCCTCCCTCTCATTAGTAGTTACTCAATGGGCTTCAGACATCCAACATAGTTCCCTTCCTACAGGACTACAGCAACAACCGGCTACACCGAGACAGATGGTGAAGACTGCAACTACTTGCAAGAGTTCAGTCGAGTCTTGGAAAACTAAACCAATAAGTGATTTCCACAAAATGGCTATTATCGAGACGTCAGAATTACCAAGCTCAATTAAAGCATAGCACGGAACTTGCCCCTTTGGAAGTCTACAAAATGGAAAAGAAAAAAAACAAATAAAATGCCTTTCTCCGCTGCATGCATGTCAGAAAGAATCAGAAATCCTTTTAAGATTTAGATGTCTTCAACTGTCTTGAGATGAAAGCAGTTTGTCTCGATCGCAAGACAGGCAAGTCAGTGCTAGATTTTTGCCTAAACATCTGTGACTTAAAGTAAAACTTGTTGCAACGCTTACACGTTATTGCTGCATTTTCTGGAAGGAACCTATCTTGCATTGAATCGGAGACTGACACGAGTAGTAAAAACTGCAGCTAAACATCATTTAAGTTTGCAATGCAAGACAAAAACTGAACAGTATCTACCCTGGAACTATTACATCATTCATGTCTTATTTGCTATATGGTTGCTATGTAGTATGGGGAACTTATTTGCATCCCTTCTCATGCATGATGTATGGTTCAGAACTTCACAGCTGACATTTCAAAGCAGTTCTTACATTTCCTAGTTAACATTATGCCTGATATGCACTTTGAACATGTTACAATGGTATTCTCACTATCTGCCACTGTAGGCAAGAATTTGTTTCATTATTAGTCTGAGATATGAAGACAGACTGAGAGTCACTATTTAGTTACAGATTAACAGAACTTTAAAAAAAGTCCTTAATATAAAAAGACAGACTGCAGTTTGATTTTAAGCAATAATTTTCAGTTTACTAGATGAAGTAGACCTATCAACATATTCTGCATGAACGCAAAAAAGTAGCAATCTACAGCAAGTGATAGAAGAAAAAAAAATATATATAATCAAAAAAGTAGAACCAGAAAGCATACACTGAAAATGGTACCCCTCCCCCAACCATCCCCCAAACTAATCAAACCATCTTATGGGCTATCAAGAGGGAAAAAAAAAAAAAAAAAAAAGTTACTTAGCAAGTCTACAATGTGTCTTTCCCCTGTTTGCTGGAAGTCTGCCATAGCATCTAGTGCTTGTGTTCATGTCACATTCGGAGATTAGAGCATCCTAACGCCAAGCAAGAAGAGTTAAAACAGGAATCCAGTCAAGTGTGCAGAAGGAAAGGGTGGTAACTGGAGAAAGGTGATCATAATCCTATGGATGCTTTTGTTTTACTTTTCAGTAGAGAATCATTCTTCCGGAAAGCCATGTGGGTTATTTTTTTTTTCTTTAATTCTTTGTAGACTAAATAGTTGTTCTCTCATTAGGATTTATAATTGGATGTTAACCATGTCAGCCCTTCATAGAGTCCATCCCCTGTAGTAGCACAGGAGGGCTGCACGTACCAATTCCTATCCCTGATTCGGGTCAGGCCCAGTTTCTCCTGGATTTCATGGGGTTTCATGGCATCAGGCAGGTCCTGCTTGTTGGCGAAGATGAGGATGATGGCGTCCCGCATCTCCCTGTCGTTGATAATGCGGTGGAGCTCCTGGCGGGCCTCGTCGATGCGGTCGCGATCGGCGCAGTCCACCACAAAGATCAACCCTTGCGTGCCTGTGTAGTAGTGCCTCCAGAGGGGACGGATCTTGTCCTGGCCCCCGACATCCCACACGTTGAACTTGACGTTTTTGTAAGTAACCGTCTCCACGTTGAAGCCCACGGTGGGGATGGTGGTGACGGACTGGCCCAGCTTCAGTTTGTACAGGATGGTGGTTTTACCAGCCGCGTCCAGACCCAGCATCAGGATCCGCATCTCCTTGTTGCCGAAGATCTTGGACAGCACCTGGCCCATCTCGGCGGCATCCAAGGGGCCCGGCGCCTCCGGGGTGGGGGGGGTG
>JAVJGG010000040.1:19973788-19987463 GCA_035590195.1 Aviceda cuculoides
CCCTGCCCCTCCGCATAAACCCCCCCTCATCTGCTCTGCTCAGCTCTGCTGCCCTGCAGGACGTAGTCCTGCCTAGCTCCCCCTCCCCGCTTTGCCCCCCTCTCAGCACTGTACAGCCGCTGCCCGCCCCGTGCTGTGGGTGCTGCACTGCCGGTTTGTGCTCCAGTGTATCTCCGCACTGCGCCGTTCGGTGTTCCCATCGTAGGGAGCGCAGCCCTGCACAGTCCTGTTCTGAGGTGATTCCGCCACCACTCCTCTGGGGAGTCCAGCCCCACGCTTTGCCGGATGGTGGGCTGCCCTTCTCTGTCATGTGCTGTGGCACCATGGGGCAGCACAGGGCCTGGCTGATGCTGCCTGCCTGACCCCCAGCACATCTTCCTGCTGTAGAGCACAGAGTCCTCTCTGCCTCCCCTGTCACACCATCAGGGAAGGCCTGGTGCTCTTGCTACCCCCCTCCTTGTCCTGCTCCTGTCCCCCAGGCTCTCCCTGGGGAGCAATTGAGTGTTCTCCTTCTCCTGTTTGCGTGGGGAAGTGGCTATGGTTTGTCGTTTGCTCTCCCACCCAGCTGAGAAGCTCTAATGCTCCTCGCGTCCGTGTGCCATGGAGCCCTCAAACCCTTCTGGTGTCCAGGGCAGCCTGCATATTCAGCCCCGTGCTGAACAACATGGTGATGAGACTGACCCTCCAGGCCATTTCTGTGCTTCCACTGGGAATACTAGTGCCCCATGCTGGCAAAGGGCTCCCCAAGTGGCGCAGAAGTTAGCCCGGAGGAGCAAGGTGCTCCAGTATAACCAGTAAATTTTGCATCCCTGCCACAAAGAGGAGTGCTCGCAGGACCTGGCAGCGTGGCCTCCATCCTGTGCTGGAGATCCAGAAGCTGTCTGGTTGCAGCTGGGATGTCTGCAGTGGCTGTTCTTGCTTTGACTTGTTTAGCTTTTTGCACTTTATCCATAAATAGCATTTTCTCCATCTTTTGGTGGTCCAGCTTCCAGCTCATTCTGTTAATTTTCCTTTGCTGCCTCTTCAGTTACTGCTTGATAATTTATCAAAACTTGCACGGCCATATATTTTAATTATCAGTGGGATTTTTTTTTTTCAGCCACTTGTGTGGTTTGTATATCATATTCTCCAAAGCATGTATTTTCTTTTTGACAGCTTATTGGGAATGAGAGTAAACAATGTTTATGATGTGGATAATAAGACGTATCTTATTCGCCTTCAAAAGTAAGAATGCCTTTTAAATTTCTTTATGCTGTTACTGTACATATGAGAACTTGATTTTTTTGTATATGTAATTCATGTTGACAGATGTGTGGCTTTTCTGACTAGTTTTCAGTGAAATTCTATCATTCTTTGATAGAATTAAGTAATTTTTACTGAGGAAGCTCTTGGGAGATAGCATATGAAGTGTGAAATACTGCAGAAAATATACAAAAGGCCAAAGATGGTAGTGTAAAAATGCACAAATGTCATAGTTTGTTTTTGTGGGGAGGGAAGAGAGGAGTTGGAGGAATGAAGAGCAACACTTAGTAAGTGATACTGGTGCCCAGGCCAAATGGGAGGTAAGGTTCATGTCATGTCACTAACCTGTCCACTCCGGTGGTGTCTGAGATGGACCCTTGCTCATCTGCTTGCCTCCAGTTGTGTTGGAGAATTTTTAACTCCATTGCATGCCAGGCATTTTGCTTGGACGAATTATCCATAAACTTAAAAAGTGGATGTCCTTTCACTGTCAGTGGAGCTATTTGATGGGCTTTACCAGTTTTGTCAACAGTGCTTTCTGTAGATAGCGTGCTGCTGTTTTGTGGTGCTTTGGTCTCATTCCAGTGCAAACTGGTGTGTGGGAAGGGGTGGCTGCTCATGTGCCAAGTGGTGAGTGTTTGTTTTGTTAACAGACCAGACTGCAAGGCCACACTGCTGCTTGAATCTGGTATACGCATTCACACGACAGAGTTCGAGTGGCCAAAAAACATGATGCCATCTGGCTTTGCAATGAAGGTAAACTAACCTACGATTTCTTTTTGATAAGGTGGCTGGATATCATAAAGCAACATTCATGTTCTGTCCTTGGAGACAGAAGAAAATAGTGGAAGGATTTGAGACAGAAGAAAATAGTGGAAGGATTTGCCTGGTGGATGCTGATCAAGTGGGTGTCTGAAGACAAGGGAAGAGCCAATGTGGACCTGGGGTCACATCATTGATGTTTAGTGCCTGAAACAATGAAAATGTAAATTTATGAAGACTAATATTAATTTGCTGGACATTTTCTGGGTCACCCAGACCTTTTGGAATTTTACTCCAGCAAAGTCCTTGTGGTTTCAGTTGGATTGTCCAAATTTTAGGCCCTAGATGCAGCTACCTATGTTAATAGAGTCCTGCCATTCAGTCTGCTGGACTTTGAGGGTTCAGATCTTGCTGCAAGCTGTTAGGCTGTATTCCTGCAGGTAGATGTGCAGGGGTGGAACCTGAGTGCCAACTCACACAGGTCTGCTTAGCCCACTGCCTCTGGACGTGGCCTCATTGAAATGACTCAGCAAAGGTTCTTCAGGGTGGCTTTCCATGTCATATATGGATGCAGGGATAATCCCGGTTCTGTTTGTAAAATAAACCTTTTGAATTTTAACTAGCTGCTCACTTGTTGAACTAAACAAATAGCAGTTTTTAATGGCAAAAATGGCTCAACGTTAAGAATCCGGAACGATTATATTACCTATAAATGTCAAGGTATTATTTTGCTAAGAGCTGTCTTGTCTCTCTGTTACCAAGATTGGCATTTTTACGTTTATGGTATCTGTTATGAAGTAAGAAGTAGTCAATGTCACAGGAGGGATCTATAGCTAAGAATGTATTTCAGTATAAAATGTCCCAGGCAGGTCTGTTTGCATCATCTCACAGACATTTTCTCATTATTGACAGTGCCGTAAGCATTTGAAGACCAGAAGACTTGTCAGTGTCAAACAGCTTGGTATAGACAGAATTGTGGACTTCCAGTTTGGAAGTGATGAAGCTGCTTATCACCTGATCATTGAGCTGTATGACAGGGTGAGTGCAAAGCTCCAAGCGTGCCCTCAGTAAGCGAGTACATGCGTATGGCCTTTGTTGATGGTCCCCTATGGTGTGCTCGCAGGGTAACATTGTCCTGACAGACCATGAGTACGTCATTTTAAACATTCTGAGGTTTCGCACGAATGAAGCGGATGATGTCAGATTTGCGGTTCGGGAACGATACCCAGTCGACAGTGCAAAAGCGCCTGCACCTCTGCCAACCTTGGAAAGGTAATTGCTTTTAAACGGTGTATGTATTGGAATAAACCCAAATTACTTGGGACTGTCAAAGGCAGCATGTCTTTGGGTAGTCTTTTTGCATATTACAGGGCATTTTGCATTTCTTTTTTTAAAACTGGAAATGTTTTGTAGCTTCTAAGCAGTACAGTGTAGTCTTAAAATCCATTGTTCTTTGGCACTGCAAATCTCAATTATCTTCTGCAGGTTAACTGAAATGATAACAAATGCACCCAAGGGGGAACAACTGAAGAGGGCTCTTAACCCGCATCTTCGTAAGTAACTGTGTTTTATTAGAAAATGAAATGGGGTCAATATGCATTATGTTTAGATGATGCTGAGAATTTGAACAACTTCAAGCAGTCTTTTTTTTTTTTAATTATGTTGTTCATGACAGTCTGTGTTTATGTGTGTTGAAAAACAACAAAAAACCTAAGCCTTTGAAAACAGAGTAGATTTTTTTCATTCCAAGCCAACTGCATAGAGATGAGCCTTGCCATGATCCTGCAGTGACGAGGACCCGAGAGTAGCTCTGTTAGAGCTCTGACTTGATGCGTATTGCGCAGCGTCTTGTCTTCAGTGGTACCGAATAGGAGATACAAGTGTAAAGTCAGGGCAAGGATGTTGTTAGGAAGTGGTTAGAGGATGCCAGTGCCACCAGTCCCTGGAATGATGACTGATGTGGTAAATATGGGATGCTTGGTATGTCCACTGGGTGTTCTCTGGTAGCGGGGCAAAGCTCTGTGCCCTGGTTTTCCTGACCATAGAAGCAAATTTGACTTGTGTGACATAGTCAAAACAAGTTTTGTTTATCCTCCTGATTTGGCAGTGTTGATCAAGCATGGGATTGCCTGGCAGGTACCTCTGAACAGTCCAAATCACATGATTTGTGGAACTAAGTATTCCTTTCCCAATTTCTTGTTTCTCTTTTTCACTGCCCTTGTCCCTCTCCTTCTCCATGCTCGTCTCCTCCTAAATAAACAACCCGCTGCTAATTACTTTCCCCCATTGTTCCCAGTTTTGCTATATCCACAGCTGAATTTGGTATTTCTGATACTGTTATCTAGGTAACCTTGGCCTTATGTAGTGTTACTGATCTGATTACCCAGGCACAGCTGGCCTGGCAAGGCTCCGCTCTGAAAGGTCCACAATTCTTCCCTTCAGTTACCGTGTGAGTTTGGCTGTTTCTCACCCCACTCCTCCTTAACCACCTGTGAAACCGGGCTATCCCTCCTGCTGCTTTTCTAATTTTTGCCACTTCTCACGCTGATAACTGTTGTGTCCAGCAGTTTCTCACGTTGTGTCCTGTGGTTCCTCACGTCCTACGCAGTTAGCTTAACCTCGGGCCAGTGCCTGGTCACCAGCCCTAACAGGCACACTGATACTTTCTTGGAAGAGTCTCAGTCACAGCAGTTTTATGTTTTAGAGACTTCCCATGAGTGACCAGCAGGCATCTTTGTATTTAATAGCTTGGGTTGTATTTTCCTTCCATGTATTTACCAAAGCTCTTTTTGAACCTGTATGAGCTTCTGGCATCTGCAGTGTTGGTGGTGAAGAGGTCCACTTGCTTGCATGTCCCATGAAAAGTCACATCCTTTTTTTGTTCTGAAACTAATCTCGCCAGTTTTACTTGGTGCCCTAGTATTGGCTTTGAAGAGAAGGTGAACAGTCGCTGCCTATTTACCAACTCTGCACCACTCATTTTACAAGTCTTAGTAATTTCTAGGCTGACCAGCCTGCTGCATAGCCTACATAGTCTTTCCTTGTACAGAATCTGTTCCAAGCCTGTGATGATCCTTCTTGCCCTTCTTTGTGCCTTTTCTAGCTCTACCTGTTTTGAAACGGGGTAAGTAAAAGTGTACCTAACATTCACAGTAGAAGTGCACCATGGATTTATACTGTGGCATGGTTTCCCATGTTCTGTTCACTATCCCTTTCCTAATAATTCCCAACACATGGCTTTACTCTTGTGTTCACTGACAACTGAGCTTATGTTTCCACAGAACCATCTGTTGTAAGGTCTTGCTCCCAAAAGAAATGATGGGTTGGGCATATACATAAGTAGGATAGTTTTTCCTCATTGTCCTGGTTTCGGCTGGGATAGAGTTAATTTTCTTCCTGGTAGCTGGTACAGTGTTCTGTTTTGGGTTCAGTGTGAGAAGAATGTTGATAACACACTGATGTTTTCAATTGTTGCCAAGTAGTGTTTAGACTAAGTCAAGGATTTTTCAGCTTCTCATGCTGAGCCAGCAAGAAGGCTGGAGGGGCACAAGACGTTGGGAGGGGACACAGCCAGGGCAGCTGACCCAAACTGGCCAAAGGGGTATTCCATACCATGTGATGTCGTGTCCAGTATATAAACTGGGAGCAGTTGGCTGAGAGGGGCGGATCACTGCTCAGGAGCTGACTGGGCATTGGTTAGCGAGTGGTGAGCAATTGCATTGTGCATCACTTGTATTGTATATTCCAATCCTTTTATTGTAATTTTATTACTGTTATTATTATTTTCTTTCTTTTCTATTAACCCACAAGTTTTACCTTTTTCTTTCTGAGTCTCTTCCCCCATCCCACTGGTTGTGGGGGGAGTGAGTGAGTGGCTGCAGGCTGCTTAGTTGCTGGCTGGGGTTAAACCACGATACTCAAACCATGATACTCATGTACATAATTTTATATTGTTTTACAGTGAGTTTATGTGTCAGTTCTTTAGTAGCTCACTATTGTTTGGTCTCCTCCAGTTCTTCACAGCTGGCTGTTGTCTTTGTTGCTTAGATGAGTTGTGTTTCATTAGTAGGCTTTGTCCCTTGCCCTTTGTTCCCCCTTCCTGGATCACTTAGGTGCATGTTGATCAGAGCAGGTCCCCCTAGAGCTCACCTTTCCTCCTCTCCCTCCAAGGATGCAAGCTGACAGTTTATACTTCCTCCCTGTTTTCTGTCTTTCAGACAGGTTCTAATGCAGACAGGGACTATCCTGGTATCCAGTGGCAGCTTGTTTTCTCTGAGAGCTTTGGGGTGAGCTTTGCTAAATGCTTTCTGGAAATCCAAGCAGACCTTATCTATTTGACCTCCCTTGTCTTTTTGCTTTTTAACCGTCTTGTAGCATTATGATATAAGATACAAAACTCTGCTGGCTCTTCTGTATCTAGTGCAAAGCTCTCTGCTGCTTTTAGTCTTCAGGCTAAAGAGAGTTGATAGTTCTCTAGTCCCTTTCTAAAACTGCCAGTGCATTAACCTCCTTGTGCCTCTGCTGCTAAGGCAAGAGAGACGTTGCAAGCTACTGTTAAGAGTTTGGCATCTCTGTCCTTGAGTTCTTTTAAACGCCTGGCTGAGTATCACATGATCCTGTGGATTTCCTGCTGCTTGTTTTGCCTGTTAGATCCATCACCTCTTCTGACAACTGGATTTGAGGCAGATTTTCTGACATACTGCCTGCAGAGAAACATTCCAGCCCAAGCTTCCCTGTGCCCCTACACTATGAATGAAACTCAAGACATTAATTTAATCTTCCTGGTCTTGTCATATCCAAGTGTTCCTTTTGCACATTGATCACTTCTTGAACCTACTGATTCTAGCAGGCTTCCTGCTTATGATATAACTGCAAAAGGCTTTAATTTTAAGTTTGATGGGTTTTTTTCGGATTTGCTTAAGATTAATTTTGGCCAGTGTTCCTGTGTTTTACATTCACCTGCCAGAGTGTGGTCTCCCATTTTCCACAAGGGACACAACTTCAGGTAACTTTTTGCTTTTAACAGTATCTCTTAAGCTGATGTTTAGTCATGCCAGCCATCCCTGTATTTTTCTGAAACACTGTTTAGTAAGTGGTATGCATTTGTTCTGAAGCTCCAAAATAGCATCTTTAAATAGCCTGTGGGTTATTTGCCGACATTGCCTTTTATTGATTGTCTTAATTTCTTTACTTCTTACTAAGAAGCTTCCTTGCTTTATGTAATCTTCCCTTTTGAGCTGAGAGTAAGAGATTTCTTGGGCTTTTGTTGTGCTAGCATGGATCCAGGTAAATTTTAGTGTCAGCTTTGTACCATGACAGGACATCTATCCACCCAGGCTGGGATGTTCAAAACCTGATTTAGCTGTTCTGTGTCTGGCTTTCACAATCTCTTGGCTGTCTCTCTGCCCATTAGGGTGACCAGCAGCCCTGCTCAGGCAGTTAATACTGTAGCCCTAATAACTGCATGTCCCAGGTGTAGGCCTGGGTTTTCATTCCCATGGCATTGTGCTGAGTTTTTTCAAGTGGTTATCTTGTTAATTTGTTTGGACTCTTGAGATCCTGTTTGCCTACTCTGAGGTCATCTGCGTCATTCTAAGCTTGATGCAGCACTGTATCAGTGGTTTTCTTCCTTCCTTCATGTTTCTGCTTTGTTTGTTCTCAGTGTTCTTAGTTAAACTTGGTTTTCCATGGCCCCATCTTCTTTCTTAGTCTTTAAGGATCTTTGTAGGAGCTTACATCTGTTTTCATTTGCTGCTTCTCTGCACCCTGTTTGAATGGGGCTGTATATGTTTCAGTTGTCACTCATTTCACATTTGGCTTTGCCAGCGTTTTCCTAGTTCCTTATTTGAACTACAGAGCCTACAGAGTTTGTATGGCTTCATGTTTTGTAATACCTTATCTCAAGCCAGGTGGTTTGCCACCCTTGTTGGGTTTCCTACACTCTTCAGTTCAGAATCTTTCCTACCCCCTTTTAAATGTAAAGGTTTAATTCCATTTTGGCCAACAGAACCCCATCCTTCCCGTATATCCTCATTCTATCTTAGACCTTTCCCAGTTCCAGATGAACACAAGCATCCTTAAGTTTGTAAGAACTTGTCAGCCGTGAGCTGAGACCTAGCCGCTCTGCCCAGCCAGCGAACATTTCTGAGAGGGCCACTGTGGGAAACCCGATCATCTGCTCTCGGGGCTCTGCCTCCTGAATTCGAGACCACAGCTCCCTCAGTCTCCCTGGCCTCTCTAAGGATTGGCTGTAGTTTCACAGCCCTAGCTTGTTGAAACACTTCTCATAATGTCAGTGTGAATACAAATTTCATTGTGAATGTTTTCTACGGATGTTTTTTTTTTTTTTTTTTTAACAGCTTATGGAGCCACTCTCATTGAGCATTGCCTTATAGAAGCTGGATTTTCTGGCTATGTCAAAATAGATCAGCACATGGAAAGTAAAGGTATGTAGAAAATAATATTTTAAAGGCTGTACTACATACATGATAATTTTTATGTCTATGTAGTATTTTTTTCCAAATACGTGAGTAATCCTTAAACCTGTAGTTCTGGCCATATGGTTATATACTGTAATGTTTATGGGTTGGGGACCAACCTTGTTCGCATTAAAACTCTTGAATTGTGCATATATCAGAATTAGAACATCAGACTCCTCCTATAGTCTAAATGATTTTGTAATGAGATACTAGCTTAAACATCAGGTGAACTCTGGCTATGTAAAGGGATATTTTACAAGAATCCTGTATAGAGGAGTTAGCATCAAAGTCTTCCTTTATCTATAGCAAATGTGGGGATTTGATAAAGTAGCAGCTTTACATTTATTGGGAAATCATGGATTTCAGTAGTACAATTAGAGTAGATTTTTCTGTTGTCTTATTTTTCTTGCGTGCTTTATATTTGCCATAAATCAAAAGGATTTTTTACTTCCTGCTGCATTATGGTGCTTAATAAGTCAACATTGTAACAAACAAATAACTTCTCACAGCTTCTGATTTATGCTTTGCCTCTGCAGTTTTATTTTTATGAAATGTTAGCATTTGTGCAGTCTTTTTTTTCATGGAACTTGAATAATTATGTCTTAGAAGTACCTATATAGATTTTTTTAATAAAAAATTCCCCAAATGTAAAATGTGTACTGAGGCTCCTGTTTAAAACAAACAGTAACTGCTGTAGTGAAGCACCAGGGGTAAAGGATATCTGTGATTTTATTGTTGAGATGTGCTAGAATCCTGCTTAAGGTGGTTAAGTTGGACAGGTTGCTTCAGGCACTTAATTGGAAGAGCAGTTACCTGGGTCTTTTGTTGATTTGCTGTTGTGCCATGTTTATATAAAAATACCTGGTGTTTTAAAATACTCCCCTCCCCTCTCTGTTTAGAAAATATTGAAAAAGTGCTTGCTGCTTTAGAGAAAGCAGAAGAATATATGACACTAACTGACAACTTCAGTGGAAAGGTGGGTCTCCGTTGCGCAACTTGGTTATCATTTATGCAGGAATTGCAGAATTAAACTGGTAGGCAGGTATTGCTCAGCACATGCTTGTTCCTGGTGTTACTGGCTTCAGATTTTATTCTTTGAGCTTGGGCTCCAGGTAGTGGTGGGGAATAAAAATTTCTTCCTTGCACTAGATGTGCAGCAATTAAATAATTTACAAGCAGATTATGTAGGTTCTGTGAGAACTACGTTTGTGCTTTAATAGCATGGTACACCGTTCTGCAGATAAGCTGCATTTGTGTGATAAGCTGTAGGGTTATCCTGACGTTTGTAAGAGAAGTTCACCTTTTTTTCTGGAAGAAGTTGGAGTCAAGACAAGCAAGCGGTCAGGGCTTTACTCAGTCAATCACATTGCTCCTGCCACAAGGTCTCCCTGCTAAAATGATTTACTGTCTCATGCTGATCAGTGTCTTGGCACCTAAAACTTGCTGCCTTGCCGAGATAAGGGGAATCCTTTTCAAAAACAGATGCTGATGACATATTTATATATTCTTTTAGGGTTATATTATCCAGAAAAGGGAGAAAAAGCCAAGTCTGGAACCAGATAAACCAGCAGAAGATATCTACACGTAAATATTTGAAGTATTTATTTATTTTTCTACTAGTCTGCATAACATAAATTAGTTTTCAGGTGATAATATCAAATATGTATTTTACAGATATGAGGAATTTCATCCTTTCTTGTTTTCTCAACATTCAAAATGTCCGTACTTGGAATTTGACTCATTCAATAAGGTACAGTGCTTTTGCTGATACTGTACTTAAGTGCTTTAATTGACTGGTGCTAAAAAGAGTATTTAAAATGTAGTGCAGAAATTGTTAATGAAAACATAGACCTTGGAAGAGATGATTAATTTTATGGATAAATGTTTTATGCAGAAAAGGCCAACTAAAACAGGACCTTTAGGCTACTGCTGAGCAATGTTGTCTTTATTAACTCAGTTAGATCCTGTAGCTGAAATACAGCGTGTGACACTGAGTGGAGGTGTGTATAGAACCTGTAAGGAAGGTGGCTGTTATCAGTCCTGGTCAAACATTTTGTTAGTGGAGAGTTCAGATGCTGAGTAATCACTGGAGGCAAACAGTCGTCACAGTCATCACATTTATACTTTTCCAGTTACTGCTTTGAAAACTTCAGGCACCTCATTTAGTATTTCCTTGAGTGTTGTCCTTCCTGGTCCTTGACTCATTAACATCTGAAATCATTAACTGTGTGTTGTTCTTGACCTTGATCTTCAGAATTACCATTTTGCTTTCCTGCATTGCTTCTTGGCTGAATTTCTGTCATCTCCTTCACAGCACTGATGATTTAAACAGCCTAAAACCTTCCTCTTCTTCTATTTTAAGCACAGTGTCTGGCAGCTGGAACACCAGGAGCAGTTCTTAGGCATACTTTCTAGGGTTTTTGTGGTTTGTTTGTTTTTGGTTTTTTTTAACTGACCTCTTGGAGCAGCAGGAATTCAGGGCAGACAGGTCTGTCATTGCAATCATTTAATCTGAAGAGCATGCTGTGTCAAACAGCAGCTTTCTTGTCATCATTTCTTAGCAAAAAATGCGGGCCATAGTTTGGTTGGTTACTTACTTCTGCATAACCCCTGGTTTGCAGTGAGACATAGGCTTGAGTGTCTTGCTGAACTCATCTCAAGCAAAGGTCAAACGGAGGAGGTTACTGAACCCTGTTTTAGCATCTGTTTCCTCTTCTAGTGCTTTGCAGCCACCTCTCTTGAGCGGAACCTCCTCTGCCTGCTTGTTGCTGGTATAAGTTACTGCAACTTGGAGATTCTTAAAACTGATTTTTTCTCTTGCAGGCAGCAGATGAGTTCTACTCCAAGCTAGAGGGACAGAAAATTGATCTGAAAGCATTGCAGCAGGTATGCTGTCATCCAATAGTGGGGCAGCTGAGGTGGCTCTCTGAGCTTCAAATGTTTCATTTAGTTCCTGTAGCTTGGGGTGAGGGAGGTGTCATTCCTTATTTTTGCTGTGGAAATGCCGAGTCAGTAGTGGTCAGGGAGTGGATTTCAATATTTATAATGTAGCAGTTGGTTCTGCTTGGAATACAAGTAATAGCATTAACAATGGTATTTTGGAGACTCTGCATCTCTTATGCTGCTGTATTTTTCTGTGCTGGAATGCTCTATTGAGTGTCTTGCAGTGATTAGGTAAGAAGATGCCATTTGTATTTATATTTTTCCATCTCACTTATTTTTGAAAGGAAAAACAAGCATTGAAGAAACTTGAAAATGTCCGTAGGGATCATGAGCACAGACTAGAAGCTCTTCAGCAAGCTCAGGTAAGACTGAGATTTTTTTTTTTTTAAACTAAGAAGATATGTAATGTTTCTTGAAGTGTACCTGCTGCTCCACATTGCTACAGTCAGCATTAGACCCCAACGTGAAGCCTTCTGCTGTCAGTGAGCACCCCGTAGCCCCTCAGGGAGCCTAGGCCTGCCCGGCAGGGCTCTGCTCCCTTATGAGTGCTTTGAACCTCTCTTGCCAAAATTTGCTTGTGCTGCACTGCTTGCAGGAGTCAAGTTGGCCGTTGTCCTATGTGATCACTTCAATGCCATTCTTGGATTTCATCTCAGTATTAATTACTGCTTTTATTTTTTTTAAACTATGGCTTAGTGTGTGTTTAGCTTCAATGAGTATAAACTTTTTTCTTTCCTTAAGGAAGCTGATAAGATGAAAGGAGAACTTATAGAAATGAACTTGGAGATTGTTGACCGAGCCATCCAGGTGGTCCGTAGTGCGTTAGCCAACCAGATAGACTGGACAGAGATTGGAGCGATTGTTAAAGAAGCTCAAGCCCAGGGAGACCCTGTTGCAAGTGCAATCAAAGAATTAAAGCTTCAGACAAATCATATCACAATGCTGCTGAGGTAAGTACATTGCAGATCACCTGTACCAAATGCAAGTAGGACTGACTGTGTGAGCTGCTTAGGAGACGGGTATCTTTTTAGCTTGTGCATTGGTATTTAAATCATTCAGTTTTTCTTACAGCAGCATGAAGAGAACATAGTTCTGTGAGCAGAGAGCCGCCTTTTTTGCTTTCAAATATAATAGTAATTTGGTTGCTGTAATAGCTTTTGGTTTAGTATTTTTAAGTCTGACTATATTCTAAAACATTGGAAGGTGTCCTAAAGCAGTATAGGTCCAAAGTTCCAGTCTGTCAGTCAGCAGTTAACTCTCTGATTTACTCTTCTTTGGTCTAAAATTCCCGTAAGATCCCACCGCTTTCAGTGCTGCTGACTGCTAATGGCAGTGCAGTGAAAGGCTGGTCATTCAAGATTGCAGCTGTTGTGAGCTGCAAGTTTTGATGCTGGTTCTTGTAGAAGTCCTGATGAGAGAGCTGGCAGTGAGGCAGTATTTGGAGTGTCTTTAAAAACCTGATCTGACACTATATCAGGATGTTAGAGATAAAAAGGCAAGGATTTCTTTTTTTATAGCTAGAACTTTTGGTATGACAGCTGTAACTGAATTTTTAGTGACCTCGCTTTCAGAAATGTTAGTGTTTAAAATAAACTTGCTTTCAGGAGAGAGTTCTGTGTTGGCAACTGTGTTATCAGTCTCTCTTCTCTGTCTGTTGTAGTAGTGAGTAATGATCACCTTGCTGATCAAACCGTTCAGTCCATCCACCAAGCACTGAATCCTTAGTACAGAGGACTACGGAGATCTCTTCCCCTTTATGAAGAACATTATTTTATGCTACTCCTTCACCTTTTGCTACACAGACTTAGTACAGCTGTATCGAGCAGGATTTAATGTCCTGGCAAGAAGCAAATACAAATCCAGCTAGTGTGTGCTCAGCATACACTGAAATAGTGTAGCAGAAATAGTGGAGCAGATATTTTTTGAGGTTTTAAACCCTGCCCTGTTCAACGCATCAGTATAATGATGTAACTGTTCTCTTTTCATGTGGCGATTACACACAGAATGTCTTCTGTTTCTTTTACTTTATGAAAGCAGATCTTTGGAACTGTTCTTTGGTTTAAGTCTAGATTTTTCTCTAGGTTGATAGCATGGTTGTGTGCCTTTTGATAGAAGAAATTGCCTTGGAAAACATCACTTCCTTGGACTGGAAAATTTGGACTCTTTCACTTTGGCTTTTGTTTTCTCCCCTACCCCCACCCCAAACTTTGGCTGACTTGAAGACATAAACAGGCTTGCATGTAAGGCAT
>JAVJGG010000040.1:19987563-20049160 GCA_035590195.1 Aviceda cuculoides
ATAAACATGCTTGCATGTAAAGCATCCTGGGGCTTTCCTGTGGCCACACAGTGAAAATGGTTTAAGAGTTCCTTAGGCCATTTCCAGTCTTCGTGAGAGAATAGAAGTAAGAGTGCTTTGCACTAAGGGTGAAAAATAAGCAGTTCTCCTACCTTAATCCTATGATGTCATGTGTTTTTAGGAACCCATATGTGTTATCTGAAGAGGAGGAGGAGGATGCTAATTTAGAGAAAGAAGAAACGGAAGAACCAAAGGGAAAAAAGAAAAAGAATAAAAACAAACAGTTGAAGAAACCTCAGAAAAACAAACCGTCATTAGTTGATGTTGATCTCAGTCTGTCTGCATATGCCAATGCCAAAAAGTAAGGTTTACAGTGAATGTGTGCTTTGGTAGTAGCAGTTTTTGTGTGCTTGCAGTGGTTAGTGATAACATCATAGGAATGGCTCTGCGTATATCTTTTTAAAAATAAAAGTTAGAAGTTGAAATGGGTAGCTTGCCCTGAGCTCTAGGGCATGCATTTTCTTGGTCCAAACCCAGTATCTCACTGTTGCATAGCAGCTCGTCTCTAGCTACCACATTAATTTAATTTTGAGTACAATTCTGCACAGTGACACATGCAACAAAATGTCTACTTGTGCTGCACAGTAACCCACACACAGTGCTCTGTCTGTCTGAGGAGGGGAGGGGACTTACTTCATCTGGCTGCTTTTCTCGGGGGAACACTAAGCTGAAGATCTGAGATAAAAAAAAAAATCTTAAAACTGAATGCTAATGGCAAATGTGATAAGTACATTCTGAAAATGAGTGAATCTGCTGGGATTTCAGATACAAACCAACTTGTGTTTCACAGGTACTATGATCACAAAAGACATGCAGCTAAGAAAACTCAAAAGACAGTAGAAGCTGCAGAAAAGGTATTTTTTCTTTGGTTTTAGAAGATATTTAAAAGCAAAGTCCTTGTCACTGATCAATGGAAATCCTAACTGGCCTGGGTAGTCCTAATGAGCCATGAAAGGTAAAAACAATCAAGCAGGGTTGTTTCATTCTTGAGCTTTTAAGCTGACTGAACAGAGGATTGCAGATCCCTGCCGTGTCATATGGTTTCCACCAGTAGCATTTTGAACACGTAAGACAGGTGCTAGGTGGAGGTACTGACAGACTAGTGCTTACGGAGGCAGGAGGGGGAAATCGGTGGAAATCCTTAGGATCAAAGAGCTGATAATCTCATGGGGCAGCTATCCAGGGCGAAGATTTAGGAAGATTTTAGGACAGCTGTCTTAAACCCATGCATGAGGGGAATGCAGGCCTGTGAGTAGCAGTATGTGGAGCCTGCACTCTGAAAAAGTTCAGAGACATTTCCTACCAGCTTTCCTACTGTTCAGTTATCCGTTTTGTGATTCCTGTGCTGGCGGATCGTGATCGTGCTTTCTGTCTAAATAGGCATTCAAATCAGCCGAGAAGAAGACGAAGCAGACACTGAGAGAAGTCCAGACAGTTACCACCATTCAGAAAGCGAGAAAGGTCTATTGGTAAGTACAGTTTAATTGTCATTATCTAATGTACTGTGAATGTGCGCAGATTTAGAACGACTGTGTCAGGCTGAGTTTTCACTAGCTTAGAAGTGGAGTTAATTATGATTTCGAAGCACTACACTTTGTACTGAGTCTCCTTACAGCTGCTTCTTGAAGGTGCTGGCTTGATCCTGTTAGTGCCTTTGCCTGGGAAAGTTCCTTTCAGTGGACATGGACTTGTACTTTAGCTGAGTTTTTTGTTTTTAACACAGCTAGGAATATGGGCTTAGTGAAAATAGGGAACTTCACTCTTACTTTCTGTTAGCTCAATATCTGAAATAGTAACAGTAGATTTAAAAAACAAAAAACTGAAAAAAAATCAAAACAAGAACTCAAAGCTTTTTATAGTCTAATAATTGAATTATTAAAATAAAAATAAATAGGACTTTGTGGTGATGGTACTTGTTTCATCTCAAAATATTGTTAGCAGTGATGTTGTATTTGTACTGTGCCTTGTTTTTATGCCCCAGGCATATGGATGGATGTGAAACTATTTGCAGTGTCTTTTGTAAGTTGTAGATGCTAAGATGTATATTCTCAGAGTTTGGCATAAAAAAATACCCCTGAAATGTTCTGTTAGTTCCAGGTGTTTTTCACACAATGGATTGATGTAATTTGGCAGGTTTGAGAAGTTCCTGTGGTTCATTAGTTCTGAGAATTACCTTATTATTGCTGGAAGAGATCAACAGCAGAATGAGCTGATTGTAAAGCGGTATCTTAAACCGGGTGAGTCTGATTAAGTGGAGTATATTGGTTTCTCTCTTACTTTCCAGTTTTGTAAATGTACAGGAATGACACGGGAAGGTCTGTCTGCTTTGCTCTTAAGTTGGGTCTTAGGTAAGAGGGGACTTTGGTGATGGTGAGTCCTAGAGACTATGTGTGTTGTCCGTGGAGTGCTGGGGGTCTGCTGGGAGGCTGGACCCTCCAGCACTGTAGGATAAGAGTAGGTTGGACAGACACCTGTCAGGAGCAAAGGAGCTGATTCTCCCTGGGGCAACTGGAATGGACTAAAAGGCTTCTGTACCCTCTTCCCATCCTGCTCCTTGCAGCCAAAATAGCTATTTCCAATAAACATTAGAAACCTTCACCTTAACTTGAGTGATCTGTGTAGTTCCCACATATATGACTGATTTGAGTTGCTTCTTTTCCAGGGGACATATATGTGCATGCCGATCTCCACGGAGCCACAAGCTGTGTGATCAAGAACCCGTCAGGTACTTTGTGTGGGGCTGATGCAGGGACTCGTAGAAGCCCGGGAACACTGTGAACTGGCTGTCTCTGTATTGCATGTCTGAGCCCAGCCTGGTGAGCCGCCTTCCCCCCTCGCAGTGGTACTCAGCTCCAGCACACATTTCCTTTAGGATGAGAGGCACCAGACCTTCCAAGATCAGGTTGTCACTGAGTGCTGCTGCTTCCCAGCCGTGACTGGCTGCTTGCAATTGCTCAGTTGGGCTCCCGGTGGGAAGGAGCAATGGAGGTGAGCTCAGAGAGACAAGTGTTAGTCACTGGCAGAGGCGGTGGTGCAAGTGCTTGCTGCTGGCCTCAGGGACTGGAGTCCTGCTGAGACTTTCATTGGTGGCATAAGCAGTTTGGGTGCTGATCTCAGCTGGGAGGTGTTAATTCGGTGAGATGGATCTCATGGGAGATCAGATGTGCAAACCCTGCCTGTGCCCCATTCCTGGGAGGTGGTGGAAGCTGGCCTTGTGTTGTGAGGAGCACAGTTACTGCTTGCTCATGGAGCTGAGCTGAAGAAGGAGCAGTAGCCCAGCTGGCTTCAGCCTCTGCTGGGGAGCTGTGAAGAGCAGCTGCTGAAACTGCTTCTGCTCTGTCTGTACTGCCTTCAGGCTTAGCCAGGCCATGTTGTCTCTGCCCAGGGCCCCTGGAAAGCTCACACGCTGGATGAGGGCATGCGTGGAAGTTGGAGAATTTAATCTGTTGTGCATGGATCGCATTCGCTAATGTGTTGGGCGTTACTTTGTAGGTGAACCAATCCCTCCACGAACTCTGACAGAGGCAGGCACGATGGCCTTGTGTTACAGCGCTGCCTGGGAAGCCCGGGTTGTCACCAGTGCTTGGTGGGTCTCCCACAACCAGGTAAGGACACTCCTGCATGAGCTTTGCAGACAGAACATCTGAAGGAACTGGGGTGTGACTGCAGACAAAGTTTCTCTGTGTGGGAGCTGATGGAGGCGGGTGAAACTTTTGACTGATACCGTTCCTTGTGGGTTGCCCCGGCTCTGCTGCACTTAGGGCTGGGGTGGAGGGGTGACTTCTGATACGACCTGATAGAGGAAATGCTGCAGGTTTGGCTTCTTACTAACAGAGGGGAAAGACTTTTATTGAAAATGAAGTTTTCTTTTTTTTTCAGTTGGGCTTCTAGCTTGTATATTAACTACAGTCTTGCTGTGCTTCCAATCAACTTAAGTGTAAGGGCGTAGAGATTATATCAAACTGAAAGTTCCAGTGCCTTTGGTGTTCTTCTTTCCTGAATAACCCAGTTACTCTCCCAGGACTTCTAAAACGTAGCGCCAGTAGTGTGTGATTGAATTGAAACATTTCTTAGGAAAATAGTCTACAAAGGACAGAAAGAACCCCTTGGAAATGGAGTCCTTCTGCACACCGTTCCCATAGGTTAAAATGCAGCTTGCTTGAATTTTGCTTTTGTTAGTGCTGTTAGTACACAGTGCTGGCCTTCTATGACAGATACTCTTTAGAATATATCATGATTTTTTTTTTAGGTTTCTAAAACTGCACCTACAGGAGAATACCTCACTACTGGAAGCTTCATGATCCGAGGTGAGACACAAAGGAACAATGTGAATTAGATGTTAGGTATTTTGTCTGAAGATGCTGGGCTGTCCTGCAGTGGCAGCCACCTGAGCTGCCCCCCTCAACATGGCAGCTACCAGATTCTGCTCTTCTGCTGAAAATCTGTTCTGAGTGGTTTAGACTGAATATCAGGCAGCTGCACCAGCATTTCTAGCTGAGGCCCTGGACAGAAGATGAGGGCTAAACTGCTTTTGAGTTTCTCCCATTCTGTTGTCATCAAAGAGACAGAACAAGCTCCAGTGTAAATTTTTGGTAGCCTAAAGCCTCTAATAAAAATGAATTTTGAAAATACATCATGTAGCATAGCTGTTATACCTCCTCATGAGAATCTGCCTTTGTTTTTCAGGGAAGAAGAATTTTCTTCCACCTTCCTATCTGATGATGGGCTTTAGCTTCTTGTTTAAGGTACTGCTTTCTCTGTGCAGCTCCTGCTGGCTTTTGTAATTGGGTTCGAGCTGTAGGAGGCTTATTTTCTGGTTCTTGCTTGTCAGTATATTCCCAATTACTTCTTCTCCTACTGGGACAAATCCCATAAAATGATACTTGCTGAAAATTACTCTGCTTTCATTTCCATTTTTCCCCAGTTTGCACTGTCTTTATTTAAAAAAAATAGACACTGGTGAACACTACTACCTCTGCTAGGTTTTTATACCAGCTCTATTTGAAGCATATGCATATTTAGGGAGTCTGCTAGTTGTGCAGCTATGTGAGTCTCCTCACTAGCTGTACGTTCTAGGTTGTCAGACTTGGGTTTAAATGTGCTGGCTTAGTTTTCTTGCCTTTTGAATGGCAAAAGGTCTTCAAAGGGAAGGAATAAAGCTGAGTCAGGTGTTCTCTGAATGGGCTAGTGAACATCACTGGAGCTGGTACTGGCCTAACGTAAAGATGCCTCTGTTGTTAGGTGGATGAAAGTTGTGTTTGGAGACACCGAGAAGAAAGGAAGATCAAAGTACAGGATGAGGATCTAGAAATGGTTTCCAGCAGTGCCTGCGAACTGGTGTCCGAAGAAGTGGAGCTATTAGGTACAGTGGATATGACTGGAGTGCTGTGTGCACCGGTGACAGATGGGACTGTTTGGGTTTTGCCATTTAGTTCCCTGCAGTGTGTTATGGGTCAGTTTCGTTGTTTCTAATGTGAACTGTGTTTTTCTCACCTGTGTGCCCCAGAAGGAGGAGATAGCAGCAATGAAGAGGAAAAAGCAGAGTGTCAGGAAGCACCAGAGGATGTGGAAGCCACGTCTGAGAGCAATCGTGATGAGGATGTTGCTGAACTTGACCAGGGAAGAGTAAACACGCCTCCTGCACCAGAGGGTGACTCCGAAGAGGATGATGGAGAATCTGAAGATGAAGTGGAACATCTGGAGTCAAAGAGTGAAGTGAAGGAGGAAGAGGTAAATTACCCAGATACAACAATCGACCTGTCTCATCTTCAGTCTCAAAGGTAAGTGAAGAAGCAGCTGCGCTTATCAGCAATGTGGGCACTTCTGAGGATCTCCATATTGTTAAAATGCTGCCGAGACAAGGGCTGTGAGGAGTTGCCATCACTTCTTTCGATGCTCAGCTCTGCAGAGTGCAGGGCAGTAAGCCTGTACTGCGGGAATACTGCCACGCTGTGTACCGTTCCCTGCCATTTCCCTGCATGGCTCTTCCTTGCGGGCTGCTTGCTTTGGATCCCCCTCCTGAAGTATACACACACATGCATACAGGGGTATCCGGCTCTTTCACTGCTGCTATTCCCTATCTTGGCCTAAGTGTCCCTTGACCACCACGCACTGATTTTGCTCCTGAGGAGATGGCTGCCCCCATTTTCTTTTCAGAGCTGTTCAGACCTGAGAAACGGAGTCATGAGTTGTTTCTGCTCTGCCAAGCTGATGCTGAGTTACTGCTCTGCATGTGGCTGTGAGATGAGCTCATCTCACTGTGTCCTGGAAGTAGTGCTCCTCAGAGAGTGTGAGGAGATGGGATTGAGTGGGTGGAAAGAGACAGCTCTGCAGGGAATACCGCAGCTGAGCGGGGCTGTGTGCATGGGAAGCTGAACATCAGGGGTTCCTTTAGCACATACTGTATCCAGGCTGTCTTTGTTGCTTGTTTGTGTGTGTGCGTGAGACAAGCTGGCAGAGATCTGAAGACTTGTTTTGTAAACTGAATCCTGGTATTGCTGCCCTTTTCCATTCACCAAAGTTGGGATTTTCAAGGACTAGAAAGCCGAAAGCAGTGCAACCAAGTTAGCCGATGTCTGGGCTGTGATTGATGAGTCCATGGGTGAGCTGCTCTACATCTGTTGATGAGCTCCATTTTGATCTCCCCACAGATCGCTGCAGAAAATCGTCCCCAAAGAGGAAGAACCCGTCTTGGTAAGGTCCCAGCTCAGATGTTTGACAAAGAGCAGTGTGAACTGCTGCTGGACATGGTGTGGTCTAACTGCATTTCACTTCTTAGAGTGACAGCAAGCTCCAGGGGCGAAGGCATCTGTCTGCCAAGGAGAGGAGGTGAGAGCCTCTTTGCGTTTGCAGTGAGACGAATGCCTCCTCCCCATTCCCTCTCCAGGACCTGGGCACAGGCCGTGTCTTGCATCTCCCAGTCTGGGCTGGTCCGTGTCAATTGTTCGTCCTGCATTTCCAGTGTGGGTCCTGCCTGTGGGATGGTGGCTGCTCCTGTCCTTTGGGAGTGCTGGTTGTGAACAAACAGTTTCTTGTGTACTCGTGGGCTCAAGGTGTTTTGCTGAGGAGGGGTTATTTCCAGTGTACATGCCTCAGGTTTCCCTGTAGCCCTGTGGCAGGGAAGCAGGGTGGTAAAGCTGGCAGGAGAGCAGCAGCCTCTCTTGTCACAACAAGAGGCAGTGTGTCAAGTGATTGTTTTCCTTAGAGAAATGAAGAAAAAGAAGCAGCAAAACGACTCTGAGAACTTGGAGCCGCCTGAAGAGAAGCAGAAAGAGACGGAAACACAGCCTCCCCCTGCTCCCAACACCAATAAGGGTGTGCCAGCCCCTCAGCCCATCAAGCGGGGCCAGAAGGTAGGCAGGGACCGGGTTTACCCATGGGTTGAGCTGTTGCCGTGTGAAGAGTGGACAGAAATTCCAGATTCCTGTCAGACATCTGTGGCTGCCTGATAGTTTTAGACTCTTGGTGGTGCTCTTAGTGGTTTCAGGATGATGGTGCTGGTCTGTTAGCATTGAGCACCCTGTGCTTTCCTCGCTGAAACCACAGTCTCTTGGTTACTGGTGAACTGCTCTGAAAAAGGTTCAGGAGACCTGGAAGGAAAGTGCATGTGGGGTTAGCATCTACGTGTTTGTCTGTGGATGCAAAACTCTGCAGAAGTCATTGTTTCTAAAGCTGTTGGTGTGTTTTTTTCTGCAGAGTAAAATGAAGAAGATGAAGGAGAAGTACAAGGACCAGGATGAGGAGGACCGGGAGCTCATCATGAAGCTGCTGGGGGTGAGTGAGAGGAGTTTTGCCTTCCCTTGTGGTGTGGTCACTTGGCTCACTGGCTCTGACCACCTCTGTGTGTAACCACAGTCTGCAGGGTCAAACAAGGAGGAGAAAGGGAAAAAAGGGAAAAAGGGGAAGACAAAAGAGGAGCCAGCAAAGAAGCAACAGCAGAAACCCAAGGCTGCTCATTGTGGTGCTGGAAGGGGCAAGGAGACGCTCCCAGCGGGAGTCCTGCTGCACGAGTTGCAGGACCCAGCCCTGGAGGAGCAGCAGGATGAGAAGGTGAGCAACACACTCACCTCTCCTCTCCCGTCCATGCGTCTGTCCCTTCTCACTCTCCACTGGCACTGTGTAGCAATGTTCTGTCAGGGAGGCTGAGCAGCTCTTGCTGGTTTTGGGGCACTGTGGAGAACACTGTGCCTAATGCCACAGCCCTGGAAGCCCATCGGTTTCCAGAAGCAGCAGAAAACCCTGCAGCAATTTGTGTGCACGCTGCGTTCCCAGCACAGCCAGAACGAGGGCTCAGAGGAGTACCGAGCCTCGCCAGGCTGCCGAGGATCCAGTTAAGTCAACACCTCCCACTCGGTGCAGCTGAAACGTAACTGAGCGCTCTCCAGATCTGTTGTTGTGAGTCAGTATCTCTGAATCACAGCCCATCTCTCTCCTCCCAGCTTGGTGTGTGCCAAGCAAATTAGAGTTTTGAAATAAATATTCCTCCCCTCACCCACATAAAAGTGCTCTTCCTACCTTTGCTTTAAAATAAGTTAAATTCTCTTTGCTATGAGAATGTGGCTTTCTGTGGTAAAAGAATTTATTTTCTCCAGAGGCTGGGGAAGAAAAAAAGTAGTCGTGTGCTCATTTCAGCTCTGATGTCTCCTTTGTTTGTGTGTGCAGGAGGAGCAAGACCAGGATCAGCCAGGGGTTGAGGTAAATGCTTGTCTTTGAAGCTCGGATAAGTGCTGAGGAGAAGGCTTTACTCCTGCTCGAAGCTGGCGGGCCCTGCTGCAGCACGCAGCTCCCTGTGAGCAGGACCAGAGGCACAGGGTTTCAGCGGGCTGGGGCTGGTTGGTGTCTGAGCCCTCCAGAATGTCACAGCTCTGCTGTTAGAAGTCCCCTCCTTGCCCGTGACTGTTTGAACCTAGTTTTCTCGTATTTTTAAAAAAAACGTAACCTCTTTTTTTTCTTCCTACCCTGCTTATCACGTACATCCCCTATAGAAAGTAGGGGCTGGCTAAACTGAAGTTTGTCCCTTGCCTTTGCCTCTGGAGGTGTTTGCACCCCCCCCAGTGATGGTGGCTCTGGGCTGGAGGATGGCACAGTACGATGCAGTGCAAGTTGCTCTTCAGTTTAGAAGTTTGTTTACATCTAAAATGGCTTCAAAGTTTTCTGTAATTACAGGCTGTGTGGGTGTTGCCCAAGGCTTGAAATAAGTAGGTTTCATTAAATTCTTAAAATGGAGTAGGATAATGGTTGTCTGGAGGGGGAAGCTTCTGGTGACCCTGTGAAGATGTAACTACATTTGGGGGTCTCTTTTGGGTCGTTTAAAACTAAGATCCATCCTGTTTCAAATGATGTGATTTTAGTAATCAAAGATGGTCAGTAACGAGTCATGGCTTGGTAATTCAGTGCCAGTGTGTGGTACGTTTCAGTAACCCCATCACGAGATCTGACACAGGGTACCTGTGGGATTGCAGCTGCTGTTGTAGTTTGGCTGGAAGGGGAGACCCCCTCGGCCTCTGCCCCAGTGAAACCAGTCGTTAGGGGTTGGGAGAGATGCTGTCTGGTTTCACAGCGAAGCTCCTTTGCTCCTTCAGGAAGGCGAGGCGTTGCTGGACTCCCTGACGGGCCAGCCGCACCCCGAGGATATTCTGCTCTTTGCTGTTCCCATCTGTGCTCCCTACACGGCCATGATGAACTATAAGTAAGTCGCAGCACTTTCTGTGGGAAGGGTTTGGCGGCAGCCTGCACTGGTTGAGGGGAGCCTGCATACTACTCACAGAAACCTTTTCTTTTGAAAGGTATAAAGTCAAGCTCACTCCAGGCACCCAAAAGAAGGGAAAAGGTACTGTATTAAAGCACTTCAGTCCTTTCCAGTGCTCTACCTATTGAAGCCTGCACAGTTTTATGTACTGTTTAAATCTTTCCTGTGTTTTTACAGCTGCAAAGATTGCCTTGCATAATTTTATGCAATCCAAGGAAGCTAGTGCAAGAGAAAAAGACCTGTTCCGCAGTGTGAAGGTGACCAGCTTTTTTCTACACGGTTTCTCTTGAAAAACTCAACAGCAGTAGCAAAATGTCCACTAGTGCCATTTTGGGGGTAAATACTTCCAAAACCAAGTGTGCTATTGCGGTTTTTTTTTTCCAGCAGTGTTGTGTTTCTCTACTGCTGGGGAAGATGAACTGCTTAGGCTGGAAAGAATCATTAGAAATGGAGCCTCACCAGTGTCACTGGGTCTTAGGTTTCTGTATTGTGTCGCTCTTGATCTAAACATATCTGACAAAAGCATCACCTTCCTAGAAGTCTTCTGGTTTTGGGAGGGGAAATTCCCGCTCCTGCTGGCAGTGTGTGGAAGGGGCAGGCACTTGCCCTGGGGGTTCAGCTGGGCTCAGGTCGGAGGTAGCGTCCTGCTGTGCTGCTCATGCCAGGCTTTCGCCTGCCCCTCTCCCCCTGCAAGGCACTTACCACAGGCCAGGGAAAGCTGTGGTCTCTCTTCTCAGGCAGCTCTTAGCCTGACTGATGCAGTTTTCTTTGCCATTTCCTCCATTTCCTTCTCAAATTGGCCCTATCGGTCAGCAGCGCTCCCGTACCTGTCACCGGGGAGAGGGCAGGGTCCTTGCCGTGCTCTTGTCCTGCGGCTCGGACAGCCGTTGGCACCGCAGTCCCCTCGCTCCGCCTGCACCGCCTGTTGTGACTTTTGGTCCCGATTTAATGTCGGTGATCCCCGTTCATCAGGCAGCCCAGACTGCCCTGTGACAGCTGCTTGCTGGACTGTAATAGTTCACTGATCAGAAACGTTGAATAGCAGCAGACTTAATGTTGGCTTTTTGTGGCACTCTGCTAGAAAAACACAATTAATGGTTAATGACCTTGAAGCGAACAGGCAGTGCCTAGGGACCTGCAGACCCAACCAGCCCATCCCAATGGAGCTGATGTGTGGAAGCTGCACAGAAAACCAGTAAGTCCTTCATTAGTAAAACATGGTGCCAGAGCAGAAGCCTGACATCAGCCTTTGGGGGAAAGCTGGCAGAAACGGGTGCATCAGCTCCTGCCAGCGGACTCGGAGGCAGTAGAAGGGGTGAGGAGGATGTTTGTAAATGCTTTTCTGCTGCATTCAATTTTGTGTCTTTAATGTTTTGTAGGATACCGATTTGTCAAGAAATATTCCTGGTAAAGTGAAAGTGTCTGCACCTCATCTCCTGAACAGGAAAAAGAAGTGATTCCGTACTTGGGTTTCTCACCACCAAACTGCCACTGCTGCACGGTCAGAACCCAGCACCTGCAGGTGGGACAGACAGACAGCCAGACCTACCCCGACTGCCGTTCATTTGACTGAATTTAGCTTCCCTGGTAGCAGGCAGACGGGGGCCAGTTCCTGCATCGTGGTTTAGGCGGACTCTAACAACTCGCTACAAATAGCATAGAAACATGCAAGTAAATTGCTGGCGTTTGGTCAGTGACGTGATCTCACGCTGTTCGTTCTCTGATGCTTTGAATGCTGGAGCCCAGCGCCCGTTCCCCACACTGCTGGGCAAAGGCGGGCCTGAATTTGCTGCCACAAAACTTGGTGTTTCTTCCTAAAACCTGCCGCTTTCCTCTGAAGGGAACCGGAGTTTCTAGTACGAGTAGGACAGTTTTCAGTGCAAACTGCTTCATTTGAGAAAAGGTAGAATTTTATTTTTCCCAAAACATGCCGTTGGCTGCCAAGGGATGGAAGGTGCAGTCCCAGCTCCAGCCCTCCAGAGCCCCTGAGCCCACCAGCACAGCCAAATTGTGCTGCATAATTACTGCCCTGTGGAGGTGAGGAACAGGCAGGGAAGAAGAGCTGGGGCTTGAGGGTCAGAGTAAACCCCACGTGCAGTATCGGAGCACCCCAGAGAGAGACGCACAACCACAGCTCAGCTCAGAGGTCTGCACCACCCCAAGCACGCACTTAAGCCACAGCTAAAGTTCACACAAGAAACCAGCACAGGAATTACAATACAGAAGTTATTTTGTTCTAGAAGTCAAAGTTTTTAATTTTTTTTTTTTTTTTGAGGACAGCTTAAACATGATTTCACCCCTTCCCCACAGCAGCAGAGCCTGTTCCTTGTCCCCGATGTCACCTGCTGGGGCTGCTGACAGATGGAGCTGAGTCAGCGAAGGCAGGCACTGACCCATTCCACAGCCATTTCCAGTGTGCCTCCATCAAGCTGAAGTCCTTCAGGCTGTTGCAGCTGTAGGTGAGCTCCACAGGTTACTGACACAGCCTGTAACAGGCTCAAGCACTTTCAGTTACACTTCCCAGGGCAGAATATCTGCTACCTAAGGTTCACAATTGAAGTTCCACAACATAAAGAGTTCCAAAAAAACAAACTACCAACAAGCAGAGAGTAGTGGTGCTTTAACAGCTGAAGGTTTACGACAGTTTATCAACTCTGACAATGTACAATTTCCAAATCCCTTAAGCATTTGTGGCAAAACGTTAAGCAGTTTCCTAACGCCGTAGACTAAACCAGGACTGCTCAGCCCTCACAGCGATCTTCAGCCTAGACTAAAGCAACACTCCTCTTCAATAGTTATGGTGTGCTTCAGTATTTCCTGCACAACCACGAAAGTCCTCAGGTCCTTGACTAGGGACTCCGTAACAACTACTTCCACACATGCACACCCCGTCTTCTCGCTTGGGGCTGGCCCTCACACGTACTTCAAGGTAGACAAACCCAGAACTAGTTTTAGCTCAAGCACAGGATACATCTCCACTTGCATTAAATACATTTATTGCAAACATCTTTACACAAAAATAGGTTCTCTCTAGGCCATTCACATGCAACTTAAAGGCAAGAAGCAACTACCTACAACGATAACAGCTATTTAACCTATACAAGTTTAATGTTTGCCACACTTGGTAAAATTATTACATCTTCTTAGAGCTGCTCATCCATGCACAGCTCGTTCAGCGATCTCTGCGGAGGGCTCAGGAGCCCGAGGTGTTGTTGCTTCCAAACCGCTGATTGACGCTGTGCAGCAAGTGCTTGGGGAGGCAATTCCAGGAACTGGCCAGCATCTCCTTAAAGCAAATGACTGCTTCGAGGCACAGCCTTGGGGAGAGGGAAGACATGGCCGTTGTTAGCATGAACAAGGGCTGCAAGGTAAGCTCACTCATTACGGCTGTTTAGCGAGGGCTTGTTTTCATCACTGGTGCCAAATGCGTGCTTCTGAAAGGAATCTTGCTCTATCCTCTCATAATTGGCTGCTGTTCTTTCAGCATTCTTTAGAGGAAGAATGTTTTCAGGCATTTTGGGAACGTAAGAAAGGGGTCTGGTGGTAACCCTCACTACTTGTCTTATATGGAAATATGACAGTTTAACGTTGAAGTCTTGCTTTCTTACCTTACGAGAGATCGTGGTTGTAGAGAAAACACAAGTATTTCGTTACTGTGAGCCTGGAGGTGGGGAGGGGGAGAGAGAGAGAGAGAGAAAAGCAGTGTGGTTATGTGGAGTCACATTATTACAGCAGGAGCCAAACCAGCCAAGGCTCACACAAACGGCCTCTGGAAAGGAAGGCAAACGGCACGGCTCTGGGGTCTGGCGAGGAGAGGCTGACGGTGAGCAGTAGAGTGGACTTCCCATAAATCACAAATGCAGCAATTGCTCACCGAATCCTACAATATGGGAAGTTGTGGGCGCTACAGATGAATCAAAAAACACATCTAGTGCCACTTGATACGAACACCTGGAGGGGAACGGGTGCGCGGAGGGGCTAGGCTCACGTGCTCTCCCTGCGCAGCATCTCCTGTTGCTGTCGGACAGGGGACCGGGCTGAAAGCTACAGTCAGCACAAGTGCACAAGATGGGGGGTCTGAGCCCCGCGTCCCAGCTCCGACCCTGGCCAGCACCTGTGCTCGGGAGGAGAGAACAGGAACAGCACCTGCGCGCAGTTTCCAAGTCTTCATGGCTCTGTGCTGAGGGGCTTTGGACACGGGGACTGTGTTAGGCTCAGCAGTCAATGGTGTGCTGTTGGGGTTTTTTGGTGGTTTTTTGGTTTGTTTTTTTTTTTTTTTTTTTAAATGGTTATGCCTGCTCCTTGAATGGACATAAACCTCTGCCAGAGCTGAGCTGCCGGTGCAAAAAGAACTGTTGCACCACTCTTGTTTGCCACTCGCCTGTTCCAGCTGACGCCCACTAGTTCTTACACTAGAAGGTGCTGGCATGCTTGTTCCCAGTCTCCCTTTCCAGCCAACGGGTGTTCTTACAGACCTCGGGACACCCCTGTCCCGGCTGAAGAGCCCCGTTCTGTTCAGCCTGTTCTCCTCAGGCCTCTCTCTAGGCATCGCAGCGCCCCATGAGAAGCACAGGGAAAAGCTGAAGAAGTAGTTGGGAGCTAAGAACAGACTCCAAGTGAAACACATGTGTGAGGGAAAGCAAGTCATCGTTTGTTTAAATAATGACCTGCTTTCTAGAAAAGCAGCAAAACATTTCCCCTTCAAGCTTTGTTTATGCACCTTTGTCAGTCCTCATGAGATCACGCATTTCACGCTCACTGGAGTGATAAGACACCACGGCTCCTGCAGGAAGGGCCGGGCTGCACAGGAAGGGAAAGCTTGAAATAAACTTACAGCTTTAGAATGCGCAAGTAAGTTGTTGGCACAGCCCCCAAAGACAATCACCTCTCCCTCTTCGCTTGCACAAGCGGTATGCCACAACCTAGAAACAGAAATCAGCACTGCATTAAACCAAAGAAACACCCCACCCAATAATGCATGTTTAGGATCTGTATCTGAAGTTAACACACGCAAGTTTGCCCTTCCACCAGTACGCCGTAGACGTGACTAATTCAACAGGAGTTTTTCTCCAGAGAAAGAAAACTGGTCAGCAAACCACGGGCTGTGTAAGGTGTCCTGGTTAGAGCAGGGCTGCGGGGCTCAGCAGCACAGTCCCGTCGCTGCCGGAGGACAGCCGTAATGGTCTGCTCGCACAAACTATGTCCCGCTTGAGTCAAAAGACCAAACGAACACAGTCAGATTTTGTACTGTACTGCTCTCCTAAGACTTGGGGAAACACCTACTCTCAGACACACGTTCAGCAACAACACGGCCCTGTCCTGCTGCTCCAAAGCAGGGAAGGGCAGGTGGGAGGCAGCAGCTCAGCCTTGTTACTGCCCCAGGAAAACAGACCCCTCCTCATCCCCACCAGCAGCGAGAGTAAGGCCAAAGGGAGCAGACGAGGAAGCATCACTGCTTTAACTCATTTAACCTTGGTCAGAACACTTCCCCAAACAAGACGGATCACAGTAACTCATGTGACATGAGCGTTTTCAATGCCATACACATGCATCACAGTAGTTTTGATGCATTTAAATTGCAGGTCATCATCTCTAATTTACTCAGCAGGAAGACAAAAATACCCTGGGTGTGCACAGGATTAGCCACCAGCAGGGATGCTCAAAACAGTGACACCTGCCTGTGTCCAGTTTGCTGGCAGAGCAAGAACACACAGGTTCCAGTTAGCTCTTGCACTGGCAGTCCCAGCTGAGAGGCCTCTGCAGCCAGATCAAACCCTAAATCCCCGTGTTTCCTGGTGTTTCACAAACGTGGAGCTCTACCTCCAGCACCAGCCCTACGGTGGCGTTCATCTTGCATTTTGTGCGCACGTTCAATACAGCTGCACTTCTGGGGTAGAAGCTAGCATTAGTATTGTTAAGAAAAATGAGTGCTGTAAAGAGGAATGTGTGTCCTGTCTTTGGCAGCCAACATTAAATGTTTCCTCACTCTTTTTTAATAAGTTTCCAGGAAAGTGTCAACTATACCTTGGTTTTTCAGAATAGTTATGCTCAAACTGTATCCACTCATTCTTGCTGATACAATAAATCCAAGCGTCACCTGAAAACAAGCAAAATCCCAAACACAAACAGTATTCTGTTAGTTCTTTCACATTTGTGGCACTAAACACGTACTCTGGTTTAACAGAGTCCATTTTTCTTCTTAAATAAATCAAGTATTTTAGGAAAAACCTTATGAAACATGGGGCTACCTGTTTGAAAACAGGTGTTTAATAGTGGATTATGGGACCGAAGTTGGAAGGGAAAGATGGAGAACTGTAAAGCTCTTAGTAATTGCAATTTGCATTACATACATTTTTAGAGCAGTTTAATTTCTATAAATAATAGTGTCTCAACACACTCCATGACTCCTGCTCTGTGAAATTAGCTGTTGACCATAAAGATTTGGATCACAACAGCATGGGAGGAATTTAGCAAGCATTTAAGGTGACGAGGCAATAATTCAAGCTTCTGTGCACAACTGTTAAAGAACACAAAGACAACACGAAACTCTTTTGGAATGACTTACTTAATGGCTGCTTATCAGTGGTGAATCCTCCAAAGAGAAAGAGGTGATCTGAGGAAATTGGTGTTAAAGAATGCCACGATCGGCCAACTGGGCAAATGCCTTGCGCGATTCTGTATTTCAAAAACAGCACCATAAATTACACTTGTGCTACAATAAAATACTGCTGCTCTTTTCTGCTCTGATTATTTTTCAGATATTTGAAGGATGCAGCTTCATACTGTGCACAGCTCACGACCCAACAGCAAGTTTAATTTCTTTAGACACAGTAAAAGAATTTTACTGGTATCAATGCTTAAAAAAGCCTGACAGCAAATCAGGAGGACCAGTTCTACTTGAGTTTACTTACTTGCTGGAGTTTACCAAGTTTCACTAGAATGATTAGAAGTGAATAAAAATGATATCTTCATTTTGCTTTACAAACAAAAGAACTCAAGTTTTAGTACCTACATTTCATTCCACTCCCACGTATCCAGATTCAGATAGTAAAGATCGTTCATTCTGGACTCCTACGATAAAGCAGACCATGGTTGAAATACTCCGTTTAGGTTTCAGTAACACATCGTTAAAACTGGGCTGGGGCTTACTCTGTATCTGCCACCAAACACGTAGCCTCTGTTCCCAACAGTAGCACAGGCATGAGCTGCTCGTGGTGACGGAGTTTTACCCTGGGAAAAGAAAATGTCAAGTAAGAAGGTGAGTTTATTTGATACGTTAACAAAAGAGAGAAAATGCCATTTCACCAAAACCCCACAGCAGATCGAGCGAAGAGGAGCTGGGCTGGAGATGCCCACCACGCACGCGAAGCAGCACAGCTACGGCCACAGCAGGCGCCCCGGGAGGTGCGGGGTGGCAGCTCCTCGGGCCTCCCAGGAGAGCTCACCTGGACATCGCACTCAGGGCAAAGCAAGGTCTCACAGCTCCACAAATCAAGTCACCCGAGGAGATGAAAAGCTGAACTAAAGTCAGATTTAAGGCCAGCGAGGGACAGAGAACGAAAAAACATCCAGTAAGTCATTCTGTGTGCAGAAACTTGGGTTTTTTTGATGGACAGAAGATCAGAAAACTCATTTTAAATGTTTGGGGGGTTTTTTCCCCTCTTTAAGTGTTAAGGTATAAATTTTGCTTTTAGAAGAGGGTTCAGTCAGACACAGAAGACCTCAGACTGTAAATGAGACAATGACATAGTGAATCATTAAACAGTATTTTTCTTGAGTTACTTCTGAAATATTTGAGATCTGTATGTAGTAAGACGAAGCAATTCTTTGGTAATCTGAGTAAGGAGTTACTTATCTCAAATTTAATTTCCTCCAATTCTGTGGCAATATCCCTCTATTTGCCTGTTCCCGAATACTTCTGGGTCACTTCAAACGGTGTACATTTGCAATTACCGAGTGTTTTGTTTTGTTTTGTTTTGACCACAATTCAGCATCCAAGTGAAATGTACCAAACCATCATATTACAGTGAGGATGACAGGAACCCATACTTTTTTTTTTTCCCTAAGCTCCCCAAATGCCACTGAAGCATGAAAGAAAGCAAGTCAACAGGAAAAAAGATTAAGAGAGAAAGAGAGATTAAAACAAAAGGCAAGTTTCCCATTTTTGGAGAGGAGAGAGGACCTAGGTAAATGAACGGTTTAAATTCAGTTTAAATGGCCTCAAGAATGCTACTGAATAGGCAGCAGGTAATTTTTATTTTGAGGGGATGTTTCCAAGGCTAGTACTACTAACAGCATTTCAAACCCCTCTCTTGACAGTCCTTCCTCTACAAGCATGCTGCTGATAAGACTGCAAACACAAGCTAATGACACCTCACAGAGTCCATATATAGGAGAGAAATTAACAGTCCCACTTTGCTGGCAAGAGAGCAAGGTACAGAGGATTAAGACGGCTCGCTCAGGAAACACAAGAAGGGAAGAGAGCCCTGGCCACACAGTCCTAAGCTTTAGCTCCTGGCCAGGTTTCCTCCCCTGGCTGGATCAGACTGCACGTCCCAGGAGGGAAGCCAGAGCAGCAGAAACCAGCAGCGCTGCAGACGCAGTGCTTCCCGCCAGCCACAGAAACGCCCTGCAAGGCGTTTCTCACGTCCTCCTGCGAGCTAGCACTAGGTATTTCAGAGAGCTCTTCCATTTTTCCTAACTCCTGGCATTTAGGGACTGGTTTATATCCCTACGGCGGCAGATCACAGAGCACCTGACAACTAAACACTTGGCAGTTAAAGACTGGCGACACGTAAACAAGGCTGCAGGGTGGAGCAGGAAAGTAGAAAAACGTATTTTGGGTGAATTTCCATGCTGCTTGCTCGCAAACAGTTAACCACATCTTCTAAAATAATGCCAGGGAGATACGGACTAGAGATAGGAGGCCCTAAGAGATACAACAGGTTAAGACAGCTTCACGCTGCGAGTTAACCGAGCACACTGCCAGGCGCTCGGAACATCTGCAGCCCAGAGCCACTACAACCCCGCACAGCTACGCAAGGAGGCCATTTTATCAGCACCCTCTTCTAACTCAACACAAAGCAGTGAACCCAGGCCTAGCAGAGTCATGCTCATCCTCACGGGATGCTACAAGAGATACGGCACAGTGCACACATGTCTTAAGAGCTGTAACTTAATTACAAAAACAAAAGATTAATAATTACCGTAGTTATAGGCTGGCTCCAAGTAAAAGTTTCAGTGTCCAGAACATGCACGTGGTCGTTCCACCCTCTAGGAAGACCTGAATTCTTTAAAAAAATTAAATAAGCAATAAGTTTTAATAAGCACTGATCAAATATTAAAGTTTAGGTAGAAATTACTTCAAGGTCTACTTACCCAAAAAGAAGTTTCATCGAATTCAAAAGTTCCCCGTTGTTTCCCTTCAGGAAAATAACCATAGCCTCCAAAAAATATTAGCCTGAAACAAAACATGCATCAAGATCTATTAGAAATGCTACCACACCTGTTGCTACAAATTAAAGTTCTGTAAAGGCTGTGCTCAAACAGAAGACAGAAAAACCAGGGAAGCTTCTCTGGCTTCATTACTTCCCGTATGTCTACAATGCAAGTTTCCCAGGTGTGGGGCCCTGTTTCTTGCCTAATCGACCCTACCACCCACATTAAATCCCTCTGTAGCTCTTTCCCAGGCCTCAGGCTTCCAAGCTTTGCTCCAGTTCCAAACCTGTGAAGCTCCCAGGCCTGCTGCCTGGTCACGGCGCTTCAGCCTTCGCTACCGTGGCTCCCACACAGCAGCTACAGGGGTTTATTCCTGCAGTTTCCTGACTCCACCCTTTCCAAGCCCTCTGCCCGTTTTCCCGGAGCCCAAAATGTTTGCAGACGCTCTGGTGAGAAACAAAGGGAAAGGATTACAACTGGGGCACGGTCACTGTGGAGGTGTGTGCTAGACAGGGCAGGGCAGGAGGAGAGCAAGGGACACTACATGCAGCAGACCCTCTACCAGTGAAGCTGCCTGGGAAGTTTTTAGTTTTGGGGGAGAGAGACACTTTCCTTTGTACTTGTTGCATTTTGTTTCAAAGCCTGAAGAACAGTTACTCTGAGCAGTCGCTCATCTGTTTTTACTGTTCTTTTTGGTTTTTTAACATGTAATTTACCTTTAAGTTTTATGTTTGGGTTTTTGCACATATTAGAAACTAATGGCATGGTTTTGCCAGAAATTCTTACTGAATTATGAAGTAACAGAAAACAATCTACACCACCTAACTAAACACCCACAACTCCAGTCTGGCACAGATTTACATCTAAACTGATCCCATCAAGTATCATAACAGTAACCTTTCTCTCCACATTGAGAATCTGAAAACTAGCACCACGGGCCACTTCCTATCTTTCATGAGTCTCTGCAGCAAATACCGTAACAGTGAGCTTTCTCTCCACGTAACGGACAAAGCAGCACAAGCATCTGTAGTGTTACGCACTAAAATCACCATACGTGGCTCAAACACAAGGACATACGGCATCCCTCATCTCCTCTGCCTCAGTAGAGCCAGAGATGATACAGTCAAGACCAGTTGTGCTAACAGGCAGAAGATGCCTTTGCTGTCCAGGTAAGGTTTTGTAGGTAACAGCTTAAACCCCCACCTGGTGTGACAAGACTGTAAGAACCCGTAACCCTTGCCAGCTGTGACCAAAGAAGAACCATCACCTCATATTCGCATCAGACCTCCTCAGCCCCCGGCATCACGTACCCCAGCAGCACTGCCCACACCCGGCGCCTGGCCCACGGCCTGTGGAGAGAGCCCTGCTCTGTGGGGGATCAGCCTTTCCAGGTTCTCCTGCCACGGGACAATTCTGGCCATGTGAACTGTCACCTCTGCCAGAGCATTTTGGAGTTCTGTTCTCTGGAAGCCAGGAACCTTCTGAGAAACCAGCTCTGGGTAGATGCTCCAAAAAGAGCGCCAAAAGCCCCTGCCCTCCCTGAGATAATTCGCTTCCATCCCCAACCTCCTGAGCAGCTGGGATATGGCAAGCCTGTGGAAGCAGGAAACTACCTACCCACAGCAGGGTCCTTCCTCAGTCTATCCTCCAGTGCCAGAAGGCTGGAACGATCTCATCACACGGCTCCCTGCTTCGGGGACTAGCACTACCCTAACGAAACAGGGGAGGAGGGTGCAAGGCAACATTTTGCATGTCAGCTCATCTGGCTTCAACACCTTCTTGTCTTCCTCATCTTTTCCACGGTTTGCAATGCCAAAAGGCCTTCTGGCATCTCTGGGACACTATCCCAACACATTAAATCAGATAACATCAACAGCAGTTCATCTAACACGTTCCTTGTTTTGTGCAACCAGCACAGAACACACCGAATTAAGCATGTGCACCGCTGAAAAAGCCACACACAATTTTAAGATTAAAATGGCTTTCTGCTCTTCGACCATCAAAGAAACGCAAGCTGTCCCACAAGACGTGACCAAAAGACTACATTTTGCATGATATGGGGAATCCTAGAACAGGCTTCAGTGAAGAATAATTCCAGATGCAATTGCCAAGAGGAATGACACTGATACAAGTAACTACGATGCAGTATCTTTAAAGCAGTGTACTGAGAATGCACCGTGGAAGATCTGCCTGTAATGACGGTACATTTTGGACTGTGACTCACAGATACTTTGCAGCTCACATATACACAAACTGGGAGTGAGGTTTTTCCCTGTCAACCGTCAAAGGACAGAACGGTTTTAAAAGGCTGGCTGGGGAAGTAATTCAGCATCTTCCTGAAGCACACATGTGCTGCAGACAAGAAGCTCTTCTGCAGCTCTTGTTCAAACAAAAAGACACAACAATGACAAAACTAAGAGTGATTAAAAGCAAACACACGCGCAAGGATAGCTGTGCTGACTTCGTTGCTGGAGCCTTACTTGTTTTTGTAAACCCAAACGCCAAGTTTGTCCTTTGATGAAGGGGGTACCCCCTGACACTCTACTCTGACCCACTGCAGCACTTTGTCCGTGGATCTGGAATTTAACATGTAGAACTGTAGAAAATAAAAAGATTTTTTTTACCCACACAGTTAGCTTAAAGCTTAAGTCTGACTGATGTTAAAATATTAACTTTTAATTAGCATGTATTGGTATAGAAAAAAATTTAAAGTTCTCTTCCTAGCTGCACAGAGCACTGACAATGTTTGGAACAACACATGGATCAAAGGTCCTTATCTTTTTGCAGACTCGAGCCCCAAACACTTTTTACAAAAGTAATAGGACTGTGGACATCGAGTTTTACCATCCAAAAGCTGACATGGGATACAACGAAGGTATGTACAAAGTAGCAATTGTCTTACAATAAAAAAAAAAGTGGTTTTTTATGGTGTCATCCCTTCTCTGTGTGTTACACCATTTTAAATGGAGAGAAATAGCTGATACGCATGTATAAACTAACTGAAATGTAAGAATACCACAGCAGGAAGGAATCAACTCACACTTTATAAATGTAGTTCATTTCAGACTGTTTGCAAGCATTGCATCAAGCCACTTTCAGTTTATATTTAAGAGTGAGGCCAGAACTATTTAATTTAAACCACACTTCCAGAACATCAGAAAATGTTATCAGAGACTCCAGAGAAGAATAACATTTCAAACAACTACAGAGCAGTTACAAATCACCTCCTGATATTATTCCAGTGAACTCTGGAAATTCCCAGCTTTCAAAAGAAGCAAACTCAAAAGCACCAACACAATACTATTTATAGGGTGAATTGCACAAGAACACCTGCAACCAAACCAAATAGCAGGTCACAGTGTTTCTTCAGTGGCGTAAAGCTACCAGAGTACAATCATCATGTGAAATGATGCAGAGCTGAAGGCTGACCTGTTTTACAAATGCCATGTTATCTGACCTGTTGCAGACAAATTAATATAGTGAACTGGTAAAAGTTAGCCAGCTAATCACCTGCATGGAAAAAAAAAAAATCCAAGCAGTAAGCACCAAATTTTGTTACTCAAAACCTCTTAGGCAAGCACAAAAAGAACACGGCTTCAATTAGTTCACATCTGGGGAAGCCACAGACAGGATGAGAAAGGTGGTTATCTGCTTCCCAGAACAGAGATGCAGCCAGTAGATGACCATGTTATGCTGCAGAAGCCATGGAGGACACGATGACTGGATACATGTTCAGCATCCCCTGTTATTAACATTTAAGCTCTGAAATGAGATCCAACCCGTCCAGTCGTTCTGAAGAAAATGTTTCTGTGATTTGTTAAGATTACACATTTCTTGCTTTGCATGGATTTTAACTCACTGAAAAGGCCACCTCTAGTTTATAAAAAATGGGAACAAAAGCTAATGAGAGACTTATTTGTGAGGAGGGGTTTATCTTTAAATGACTAACCTTGTTTGTATTGCCACGGGCATGATGTCCTCCAAAGAGGTACACCACTCTGTCTACACACACGGCACAACTTCCAGACATGGAAGGTGGAACATCTCCCTCTGTTTTACTCTTCTTCCTAGAAGCACAGTTTAAAATATTTACCTGATAGAAATGAACAATAATGATTTTATCTGGAGTGGAATTTTATAACCCTACCAATATGTTTTTAATTACAATAGGTCACTGTGGACCATTCAGTTGCGAGTTCTTCACACCCTTGCAGGTTTAACAATTTACAACACTAACCTGGGTATGACAGAGAGGGGTGGGGAAAAGGCAATTTAATTAATACATGTTTTGTGGGGGAGGAATCCCGTCTGCCCAGTTCAGGAGTTTGGTATGTCTTTCACGTTCAAAATCCCCAGAAAGATCCTCAGGCAAAGAGGATGCACCTGTCTAAACTGAAGGTTTCTATTTTGCTACTGGACTTCTAATGTTTTTAAACATTTCAACCAAAAAGATGAGCTTCCAGCCCGTGTCCAAGGCTCTCCCTAACCACCGTGAGGACTGGGAGCACTGCTGAAATTGCACCTTCTGCAAAGCGCTGAGGGGACGTGGCTTCACAGCGCAAGGCCCTAGCTAGCTACAGAACTGGAGCACTGGATTCCCTTTTCTCACACTATCAGGCACGCAGGTTTCGCACAACTTCCAGGCTCACAACAATCTAAGATGATGCAGTAGATTCTCTGGCTGCATTTAAACATTTGAAACCAACTCCTTAAAAGGACAACAAATAAAACACTCAATATGGGTTCCCTCAGCAATGTACCACTGTAATCAAAAGTGGTACAAATACAATTTTCAGGTGCTATATCCTATACCAGGCATCCCAAAACACTTCACACTGTTGATCACATACTCCTGTATGGGCTGCCTGTCCGAGCTACCTCTCTGCCTCACCCTATGAAAGTGTATTTGTTGTTTTCACAGAAATAAAAAAAAAAAAAAGGAACTATTTTACACATTTATGCAACCATTTGAGAGGTGGGAACAAAGAGATCATGGAATTCTCTCTCTGTTCACGGACCCTCAGCATGCTTTCCATACCAATTTAAGAATTTACCTCCCCCCCAAACAACAATTAAGTTAATTATTTACTGTACCATCTTCCAGTTTCCATGTTGTAGATCCATATTTCGTCCCTAGGCAGATAGAAGTCATAAAATCCCCTAACTTGTGCATTCTGCAGAACAGGTCAGAAAAGAAAAAAGCAACATTAGAAGAATGCTTGACAGACTGAAATACAGACTCCTGTGAATGTTTACAACCCCTCAGAGATCTAATCACAGAACAGAAAACAGCAGGAGCAGTGCCTGCTGCACTGCTGTGCCTCTCAGCTGCACAGTAGCCCTGGGAGAGAAGGTATCAGCCTATTTTAGCTTCTGCTAGAGACCAGCTCCCAGCAGAGCCAGAGACTGGGGTAAAAGGAAGCTAAACCTCGTTTTCATAGCCCAAGCAGGATAACTAGGGTGCATAAATGAGCCAAAATTTCCCATCTAATTCCCTCACCCCCTGCATGACACCACCAGAACAATACAACAAAGCTTTGTCTTGAGCTACCACTTCATTTACTAGGTTCATTGACAATTCATTCCTGTCAAAATTGTAAAATGACTTGGTTCTGCTTGCAGTACACACATAGCCCAGTGTGATAAATAACCAACCTGTGATCATTAACACGCAATATATAGTTGGGCTGATAATGCTGTAAATAAAAGCACCATTTTGCACGGTGTGCATTTCAAATCAGACAGTATTTCCTTCTTTTCCAACAGACACGTGAGTTGACAAAGGCAAACAACACCCTGCATCCCACAGAAGTCATCTGCTTTCCAAGATCTGCATTTAGCACGATTTATTTCAGTATTTCAAAACTCTTAAATGTCATATTCTAATTTGTTAACTGGAACTTTTCTTTTCCAGGGGGAGGGATAATTTTACAGTCACTCCCAAACTAATGGGACGTAATTACCAGCACCACGGGTGGCAGAAGGCTTACTCAACAAGGAGAACAGCCTACCTTATAGCCTCCCCAGACGTACATGCAGCGTCCATCAGTGACTGCCACGTGCCCGCTGCGCTCAGCGGGGCTATCGTTCTCCAGCTGCTCAAAGCTGTCCTCAGCTGGAGCCGGCAGCTCTTCATCTGCCTGCAGGTCTTCGTTATCATCGGCCATTTCGATACAGTGCTACGTGCGCAGAATAACACAGAGTGTGGAGCTTTGAAAATCATACAGGGGAAACCACCAGAGGAAAAAAAAAGAGAAACTACACACTCTTTTCTTTCACAACAATGTTTCTGTGGAAGAAGTTATCCCATCAGTCAAGAAAGTTTCAGGTGGGGATTCCTCAGCTGTGTGTAATTTATAATGGTTTCAATTGCCAATTTGAGCCAAGGTCTCTATCTATTTTTTAAAAACACACTTATCTATAAATACATTAATTGATGACAAAAAAACCCCAACCCACAGCGGAATAAATTTGAAAGCTTTGCCTACAACATGGTTTTCACAAAAATGAAAACTCCTGCAGCTTTTCAGGCAGACTCCCTTTGGGCTGCCTAAGCCCCACGCAAACCCTCCCACAGCTGTTAAATGCAGGACGTGTTACCTATGCTAAAAAACACCCACAAAACAAAGCCCCCTGCTCCAAATCACACTAGCATGCAGAAAGCCAAAACCCAGGGCGTCCCGGAAAGACAAGAGCTATGCGCACCGAGCGCCTACGGCTCCCGAGCACTGTGCAGCTTAGGGGTAAGAGCAGCCTCCGTGCCAGGGCTTTGGCACGCGAGGAGCCGCAGGGCCACGGTGTCACTGGGGTCACTGGTAATTCAAAGCCCCAGCTGTGGGAGGAATCGAGCCAGGAGAACAGGATGAAGTCCACCCTGAAAGCTGTCTGCACACTCTGCCTCAGTCTGTAGTGGAACAGGGGGACCCGGGAAAAGTTAATGTCACTTTCCACTTAGGAGCCACTCCCAAGTCCTCGTCTGCTTTAGCTTTCCTACAGCTATGAGTTGAATCCGTCACCACACAGAGATTTACAGACGCGGATCAAAAGGTCAGGGAAGTTGGGACGGTCCAAGCGACGGCTTCGTGCAACCAGGGCAAGCGAGAGAAGTGAAAAGGACCTTCATGAGACTATCAAACCCTGCACTCGCACAAAATCCTCGACACCTACACCGCTCCTGACAGATTTTCGTTTAATTTGAATTGCTCCAGTGATGGAGACACTACACCACCCTCGGTAGTTTATTTTTGAGCTTTAATTATGCTTTAAATTAGAAAGCCTTACTCACACCTCAACGAAATCTGTCTGCTTCAAACTAACCAGATTTTTATCGACCTCTCCCGGGCGATAAGCGTTTTTCTCTCGTAATTTTTTAACAAGCTAAGACACACTGGACAAGGGTCCCCCTTCACTCATTTTTCAGTCCCGTACTGAAACGCCTCTCGCAGGTCACAGCCGTGGCTCTGCCCTGGCTGTCCACACCCCTCACGACACCCCGACTGGCCAGGCGCGGTTTTCCTGTCGGGACATAGCCGTCACACAGGACCCGACCCGAGCATTCAGCCGCACCGCGCTGAGCCATACGCCATCACCGCACTCCACCAGCCCCGTTAACAACCCCACGGCCCTTCCCGCTTTCTGTCAAGGTTTCACACGCGCACCCGCCGCCTCCCTTCTCGTCCCCCACAGCGCGCAGCCCCCTCCCCGCCTCCCCTCCGCCCCCCCCGGGGCCTACCGCGGCGCTTGGGGGCCGGTCGGCGGTTGCTGCGGGCCGGACGGCGCGGCCGCCCCTCTCCTTCTCTCCTTCCCTCCCTCCTTCACCTCAGCGGGACGCGCAGCGTCAACATCCGCCCGCGGGCGGACGCTTCCGGCAGCGCCGCGCAGGCGCCGTCCCGTCCCGCCCCGCCGCTGCCCGGGGCCGAGGCGGGAACGGGGCTGACAGGAATCCGGCGGGGAGCCGAGGCGGGGGACAGCACCGCCTGGCAGCCAGCCCGTGAGGCGGCCGCCAAGGAAACTCTGGGACCGACAAGAGATTTGGGTTTTTCTTTTTCTTCGTCAAGAGGAAACCGCGGGTGGTTAAGCGTTTTTGGTTAAAAAAATGCCACCCAACTAATAGTAAATGCTGAAGTTGAGCACGGAGAAAACGACGTCTCTGCTACACTACCCAGTCACAAAACTTCCCTTTACGATATAGCTTCACTCCAAAACCTCTTTTCCCCCATTAAGTTTCACAGACTGTAAAAAGGTCAAGAAACTAGGCAAAATCGGTCTCGAGTCAACCCTCTATAAAATTTTAATGACTGTGCTCCTGTTAACTAAATAGTTGAAACAGAAAAATAGCAAGTACTACATATGCTCTTTTTAAACAATAAATAAGCATTTTTTTTAAACCAATAATTAAATATAAACTTTACACATCCAAAATACAATATACAACCTATTTCAAAAAGGACTCATTGATTACAGAAACATAGTAAAACCATATTATGAACTGCACGTAAGCTTTCCTATACAAACGGTAATGCTGCTCGTAGCAGCGGCTTCTTCCAGTTCCACGGTTGGCCCATTGCTTTTCCTACTCTGGGCACGTCAGATGGCAGTCTGGTGGAATCAAACAGTAAGATTCAGCCGTGTTAGCAAATTAGTTACCTTTTTCAAGACTGACAAGCGTGAATCTTCCAAAGACACCGTGTTGAACTGGTTTTACCTTTTCAGAAAGGCTGATGTGATAAGGCTGTAGTAAGATTTTAGATTTAAGCCATATTTTATCCAACTGAAAATATTTTGTATCATCTGTCACCTCCAAAAAGAACAAGTTGTATGGACCGTCTCATTAAGACCACAACAGCAGAAGTTAACAATATATACAAATGAAGTTTTATCAGTTTTCTATAACGCAGAAAACAAGAGACTTCCATAAAAAGGATTTGTTCTCAAACTTCACTTAGAAACTCAGCTTAATTCTGTAGCATTAGTAAAGTTCACTAACAAAAGACTTTGCTGTACGCCGTAAATAAACCAAAGTGTTCAACAGTTTTGCTGCCATTGTTCATGTGGTATTTAGTTGGCTTTGTCTTTCAGTTTCAGCTTTTTTCTCTTGCCGGTGGTTAACTGCAGCCCAGAAGGTTATTTTTTTCAGCACTTGCTGCAAAAGTTTCGATGGCAAGCATGGTATTTGATTCTTTAAGAGAGCTGCATTTTTACCGATGCAGTCGAGACACAACCTGAAGAAGGAAAAAAGAAAAAAAAAAAAAAAAAGAAAAGAAAAAGAAAAAAAAAATAAAAAAGAAGAAAAGGAAGATTTAAGTAAATGGTCTAATAACCTAAAGACAAAAAAAGTGACATCTAATAAAAGCTTGTGATGTTCATGACGTATGTTGTGCTTGCATGTGCAGGAGAGAGTATTATGCAACACCAGTCTTTATAAACTGCTATGGACTGCCATACCTGGCACGTTTCAAATACTTACCGAGGAGGTAATTTTGTATTTTATCTGCCTACATAGCAGTGCATGGTTAAAACCCGTGTGTAAAAGCACAGTGCCATAAGGGTTTACACTAGACTCTTCACGCCAATAGCATCAACTCACCTGAGCAGTGAATAAGGTTGAGTCTGAAATATCAACAAGTCGCTGCAGTGACCCTGATCAACAGAAAAAAAACACCATTAAAATGACAAACAGCTTATCTCAGAAATATTGCTATTTTCTAGATTAGTGTAACATTTATTACCACATGGATGATTTAAAACTGATAATACCTAAATAATTACTTATAATGAATCTGAGTAACAAACTCCTTTTTATGAGCCTAACAAGGGCAGGAAAAAATCCTCCTAAATTACTTTCCAAGAACACCTAAGGTCACATCTCACACCACCATATGGTATGAATGAATCCAATAATATCATCAATTCTATTAACTTTATTTTATATCAGTTTTAATTATCATAGTGGTAGGATTTCTTTATTCAGTTTACTGACTGTGTCCATGAAATGCAAGTCATCTTTGCTTCCACCAAACACCATCACTTCTCCTTCTTTTCCAAGGCAGGCTGTATGCCACAATCTAGAAATAAAATTATAAATAGAATTAGTGACCAAGTAACAACAAGCATTTGTGTGTTATCAGCAAAACAAATCTAAAAACTAAATGTTCTTAAGGGTTTCAGAGAAGCAGTAAGTTTACTTGCATATTAACCTTAATTAATCTTACATTAATCTTATTAATCTTACATAGACTCTCCTCCATTCTTCATATTCAAGTTTCTTTGCAAAAGACTTTTGCTATACAGATAGAAGTCCCTTTTAACTAAAACGGAAAGGTCACTTTTCTAATCCTCTGATTCCCTATTTACGCACAGAGCCTTGAAGACTTACTGGCCTCACTACTTACCCAGAAAAATTTTAAGTAATGTATTTTACAAGTTGCTCTGTGAGCTGCAGAAACAATAAAGCCTGTTCTTTATCAAGCTGTGCCTCACGGCAGACCATCCGTTCTTACGGAAGAATGGAGGATAAGCACTGAGCGCTCACCGGAGCGAGGCGATTACGAGAGTCTCTCTTTTCTGTTTGGCCATTTATTTGCACAGAGTACGCTGGGACTTCGTATCTCTGAGCTTCCTACTTCTTCGTCAAATATTACTGAAACGGGTCAACTGATTCAAAACGTAATGGGCAGAAGGGGCAGCCGTACATGCAAAGAGCACTGTAACGTAACCCTTACTTGTTAGGAGACCAAGACAAAGACATTATTTCAAAAGTCTTCAGAGGTAAAAAATAATACCTTAACATATGATATTACTCATTTCTTTAACAATATAAAAGGAGAGAGCAATGTGACTATCCATCTCATGAGAATTTTGCTGAATGACTACATTTCATGCAGACCAATATATTTTTGTCATTATTTGACTCTTTTGTACTCTAGTTACATACACTTTGTCTTATTTATCACTACTTCAACAAAACGTTACAGTGGAAAATTTTTAGAAAACAAAATAACTGCACAAAACAAGCTTTTGCCAAGAACAGCTTTTCTTTTCCTTTTTTTTTTTCTTTTTAAATTTTCCACTACTTCTTTAATTCATAACTACAATTCTAATGGCTTTTAAGATTGTGGCGTTTTCAATACTGACTCTTATCCCTGAACACTAGGATGAGAGCTTCGGAACACAAGTTATCCTGTTTCAGTTTTACACTTCCCCCAAAGATTCCTGGGGAACATGTTCTGTGCGTTGATTACTTACATCACGCCCACAAGCAATTTTTGTGTTGCGCATGTAACAGCACATGGTATTAAAAAAAACCAAAACAAAAAACCTGACTTGTATAATCTTGCTTTAACAAAGATTCTGCTACTTCAGCAGCTACACCTTGCTAGATTTACTTATTATTAGCAGATCAAAATCTGTACTTTTTCTGCTGGTGTATCACCACTGAAGTAAATATCACAAGATGATTATCACCACAGAGCTCTGGCCCTTAACCAAAATAATACACACCACTAGAACTTTCACACAAAGTAAACGTTCTCACTTTCTTACTCCATTCATATCAGTAATTGTTCACCATTCTCCTTAGGCTAAACTGTATCCCACCTTGTCTCTTCCTCATACCTGTAGATAGATCTGTCTCTGCCTTATCTGCATTAGGAAAACTCTGGCCTGGACTTCGTCACCGAAGAACACTGGGAAGCCTTTCCTGCCTTGACTTTGTTGACATCCTAGCTCGCAACCTGATGCTTTTTCTACAGACTGACAGAATTTATGTCCTCTCACAGCTGCTCTAACTTATCACCTAAACATTCTAATAAAGCATGTTATTTAAGTTATACAGATGCTGAATAGAGGTAACCTTTTTACACAGCTCTTCTAACTAGAATAACAGAATTACATTGTAAGGAAAACACTGGGAATCTTTAAGTTAAACATACAATTTGTTCTGTATTTTAACCTGGCATGCACAATGTTAGCTGAAGTACAACTGATGGACAGAAAGAAGAAAAATATTTTCTACCAGTACAGAATCACAGATCTATAACCTGGAAGACAATTTTTTACAAATTACAAAAAATGAAGGTTGAAGGAAATTATTCTTCCCAGAATTTAAGGAGAGAATCAATTTTGCAGAAGCATCAGAAAAATACACTAATGCATGTGTGATATACCATGTATTATTATAAAATAATAGAAATAAATAGAAGTACACATATAGCTATTATTGCCAGTGCATTTCAAGTCCTGCTGTAAAGTCATATGAGCAGTAGAACTTACTTAAACCTTTTTCAGCTGCAGAGACCCTGCAGTAATCCTGTGTAAGTATAGAGATACAACTATGGTACAAGTACTTCACACTCAAACTAGTTCAATATATAGACAGGCTTTTGGTATGGCTTCTTTATCCATGTTTCCAGGACTTCCTGAAAAAGGTTTCTGAAGTATCTTTTTAAAAAAAAAAAGCCAGGGGGAGGTTATTTACTTCAATAAAGAATTAGGTCAAAGAAAGGGAATTGCCCTCAGCCTACAAACTGCATACCAAAATCTTCAGATGGTGGAGAACCATAGGGCACGTCTGGACTTGAGGGAGCTCTGAGACTCTTGTCAGCACGTGGCCCAAAAGCTCTGTTCTCTCAGGAGGCTCTGGGCTGCCTGTGCAGTGCAGTCCCCAGCAAATTTAGCAGTGTCAACCTCAGGAACCCTCTTTGGCGCTTCTGCCGCAGCGAGGGAGGTGGCTTGCTCAACAGCCTTTCTGCCAGCACACTCCAGTGACAGCTCCACTTTGTAGCCCGGTGTGGGATCTGCCCTTGAACTGCCTGAACGCCACTTGCGGCTCAAGAGTCGGAGGTTCCCAACGTCCAGCCCTACTGCCACAAATGTTACTCCAGCTTAATTATGGATTAAAGGCTGAGCTGCAGCTCCCTAGGCTGCTGCCTGTAGAAAAAGCATATTCTGTCCCTTCCTGATCTTTTTTTATGACACATCAGTTAAAATAATTACACAAGGTGAGGCAGTCCACTTCAGCGGTTAACTTTTATGAGACCAGCCACGTAAAGAACTGAACACAAAGACAGACGTGATCCTCGACTGCTAATGATGTGCGTTGTTATTTAAGGCAGTCATCAGTCCCTTCGTGTATCAGTTCACTAATCGTAAAAAGACAGGAAATATTCTATAAAGCTAAGGTGTAAGTTTATTTGGGCTTGAAAGGGTTTGAAATATGAGAAAGCAGAAAACTTGGTCTAACAGTGCTGTTATATTTAAAAGAGACCCTAGAATAGGATAAAACAGGAAGAACATTAATTGAGGTAAAGATATTTCAGTAACAGAAAACAGAACATAAAGCAGGAAGCATGCAAATGCCAGACCAAAATTGTACACTATGCTAAGAGAATGATACAAAATTGTGCTGAGAGTACCTGGGTGAATGTATAGAATGAATTCCACGAAAAAACAAATATTTTTACTATCTATAGCAGATCAATTCAATCGTATTTACATTATAAATACAGAGAATTTTACTGTGTTGAAAACAAAGTCTGTACTCTGATACAGCAAGCACCTGTTTTCAATGGCAGTTTCTGGTTCAAAACATGAAACTTGCTTTCTTTAGTCAGAAAGAATCTTATCTTTTTCTGTAATCTTAAATTAGAGAGGGAAGGGGAACAGAGTCTGTAAGAGACATTCTAGAACTAGGTCCTTTTTGGTTGGCAGTTAAGTCCTCAAAATAACAAAATTCCACAGTCATTTGCCGTGCTGTTTAGCACTAAAGTCAGTTTTGCAAAACTGTCATCATAGTTAGCTGCTTCTGCTCAAGGAAAAAATGAAGTATTTTATAATACTCCCGAGCCCTGAAAGGAGCATCAACATTTTCATGGTTGTCTCCACCATGTTTCTAATAATGTATCAACATTAATCAACTTTTATTATTCTTATAGGATATTAATTCTTCAAAAGTTGTGATACACATTTTCTTACATAAAAATAATTTGGCTATAGAACACCAGGTTAGTGGGACACCCAGATCCTTCATCACAAAAAAAATCTTTTAATGCAAGTCAGCATCATATTACAAGTAAGCATCAACTATAACAAATATAGAAAGTAGTAATGCTGTATCAGGTATAAAAGAACATAAGTTAGTAAAGCAAACTACTCAATCGTACTTCATTTATTTTCTAAAATATTCTTATAATGTAGTTTAAAAATACTGTTCAATAATTTAAAATTACTTAGTTTTTTTAAATGCCTAAATTTCAGCAAACATTATCTATTTTTGTATACCTAGGCCTACTCTTAGGCAAATGGGTAAGTTGTTTCCATCCATTTGTTGTAATGCTGTGAATCCAGCCATCACCTACAATGTAAGAACATACATTAGGACTTTTTCTTGTGACAATGTATTACCTTTTTTATCTATACAAAAGGCTCTGTGTTCTAAGAGCACATTATATTAAGATAACAGTAACATCATCACTACAGTAACTTGCATCTTTCCAGTCTTTGTAATTTAACTTAATCATTCAGTCACAGAAAGCTCACTTCACTGAAATCTGGAACTAAAATACACTTACTTTTTTTGGCTATACGGAGAAAATTGCCCCCTCCCAGTGGAATATATCAAAACTATTTTCACTAATTTCACATTTTTTCATTAAAAGAGGGTGCTTTTCTAGAAAAGGAACTCAGTATAAGACTACCCTACTTCCTATTTGACATTTTGTAGCTGTGACTTGTTATTCATCCAAAAATCTACATTATGTTGACATTATTATTTGTATCTTCTTCCTGCAGTTGCTACTGATATCAAGAGTTACCCATTGTTCATAACAAAATGTGCAAGACTCTTGCCTTTATTATTTTAGATGATAGACAGTTTGGGGAAAGATTTATTACACATTCTCGTTGTACTACACAATGCGCTCCTCTATTTCTATAAAAATAATAAGATAGCTAGAGAGATACTCAAGCGCCACGAAAATTCTGTAACAAGAGGTAGGTCTAAGTAGTTTGAGAAAGACAACAAATGTGCACACTACACAAGGTTAGTACTAAAGTGTACAGTAGAATTATAATCTCTAAATTACTTACTTAAAGGAACATTATCAGAACTTAGTCCACCAAAAAGAAAAAGTCTGTCATCTCCTATCGGAGTCAACGTGTGCCAGGATCGATCTTTTGGTTTCTCTCCACTGATATTAATTCTTGGTGAAACAAAAAGAAACAAATAAACAAAAACAAATTTTCAAAGAATGCTGAAAATTAATCTGCCAGAAAATGTAATAGTTAATTCAGTTTGTCCTAGACCAAGCTTGGATATTTTCCCAGTGAAAAAGTTGCACTTATGCAATCTGAATTTACTCTTGAGAAGAGCAGTGTTCAAATCTAAATGAAGTCATTCCTTTTAGTAACCGTCCTCTGAACAATCGGTTATGTAAATATCAAACGTAAGGACAAAAGCATTGATTGTTGTCTGTTTGTTTTCTTAAGATCACTAAAGCCCCTACTTAACATACAACTGAAGGCACTTAGGACAGCAAAGGACTATACATTCAAATAAACTGCACAGTACATGTAGGTACACAGGCTCAGTTATTTGAGATAAGATTTAATGAATCCTGATGGGCTACAGTCCCTCTACTCCTAGGAAAATGATCTGAAGTGATACAAGGATTGTGGCTTTACCTTTTATCCAAAAGCTACTACCTCTTCAAACATTGTTTCTTTTAGCACAATGGTGGGTCACCCAAACTTTGAGATAAATTTTAGTAAAAAGTGTAATTCCTAAGTACAAAACAGATGTAGGTTTATTATTCTAAAACCCTGCTCATGTTACAAAAATATAGATTTGATATTGATTTCATTTAAGCTGCACAGTTAAGTATGCTTCAGATGAGAATCTGAACAGTAAAGAACCTGAACATAAGGGCTTACCCGTAGCGGGTGGCCTGAATTCACACCATCTTAGCTTAGGCACTTAGGTGTACAGTTGTCTCCGGAGGATCCAGCAGACAAAAGTAAGGACCTCCAGAGGGCATCAGCCCACCTAGTATCTTGATACTAAGCAAAGGCAACTTCTGTTGTAAAGTACCTAAAGTTCGACACAACGAATCTAGGCCACCGCATACTCGGTATGCCCTCATTTTGGAAAGATGATGGAAAAAGCAGGTGCAAACACCTGTAAGCTCTCTCACAGGGTCAGAATCTTAGTTGGAGAGTGTCCAGAGCAGGTAAGGAATGTTCAATCCAGGCAGACTATATCTTGAAGGACCAGTTACTTTTTTTTTTCCCCTCCACTTTGCTAAAGTGAGGTGAGTGCAACATATGCAGATGTGAACTCAATCTACAATATGAGACAGTCATCTGTATTTCCTTTATAATCAATGAAGGGAAGCAGGTCCTTGAAAAGCACAACTCATGATTAATTTTAGATGTCTACCTTAGCAGCAGTTGTCTCATGCCCAAGAAGTGCCTATTTCTCTTAACTGAGCACAGAAGCAGCCTAGGGTGAGTAATACAGGCATCTGCAGTTCAGTTTAAGGAATTTCACTACTGGTGACTGCTAAGCACTTTTCCATCTGGAAGCAAAGACTGAAGAATCATAGCTAATTAAACAGTGATTGCAAAACTGTCCTACTAAATTTGGCACTGAAGTTGAAGCCAAGCCACAATGTTTAAGTGCCTGCTTAGCACAACTCTTGTATAAGATGCTTCTAAAACTGGCAAAGGGGCAGACCGCTGAGATCCAACAGGCTCTGATGTTTAGAAAAATATACACCAGATATTGATGGGTGATAACATTTCAATCTTTCATGCTACTGATGCAAAAAATTATCACAGTAACAGAAGTAACATAACATTGAACATTTTGAATAACAAGTCAGTGGAGCTGAGGGAAGGCAAGGTAACTTCTGGATAGTGGCAACTAAAATAAATATTGCAATCTCATGCTGGAAGATATTTCTGGATTAGTAGGTTAATACGCAGTTCCTTAAGAAACCTGCATAGAACTGAATAAGAAAAAACTCCTCACTGGGAGATCTGTACTTTACAGAAGAACTTCAAACGCCTGCAGTCAACTTGTCTTGGTCAGCAGCATTCAGACAGCCATACTTTTTAATCTGTATTAAATCCCTGAATCTTGATTGGTGATAATTCACATGGCAATCAAAGACAATCTCTCTGCAGCTACAGAATGGCTGAGATAATCCTGTCATCAAGATCACAAAGGTTGTATCCTGCCCAAGTTTTAATTGATCATCGGATCGGAAATTTCAGTAGAAAGGAATCTGAAGCTATAGCATAAGAAAGGTTCCTTGCAAGAAACACCTAGAGGAGAAAATACTCACACTGACAGCAAACCAGTCTGAAGGAATTTCCCCACCTGTAAAATACTGGAATGACACTGGGGCTTTTTAGAGTCAGTTTTCAGCTGCAAAAAGTCTGATTAGAACTATAGAAAAACTATTGCTGGTACTTGAAGGACATAGAGTAATTTTCTTTACTTCACACTCTTAATATGTACCTTTATTGGTCTCAGCAAGTATTTTGTTGCTATATAAATTTCAGAAAAAAAAAAAAAAGAGGAGAGAAAAAAACAAAACGCCCTGTTTATCTACTAGGTCTTATTTTACAATGTTTGTGTGTGGAACCATGGGACTTTTGGGACTAAGTTCTCTATATTGGAGATGATTCCTACAAATGCCCAATTTCTAATACAGCCACCACTATTGATTTTATGAAAGGAAGCATGTAGCCAGAAATAATTTTCCAAACAATTTATGCAAAGACAGACTATAAACTGGAGTCAAAATGTAAATACTGATTTGATAGTCCTGAAAGATACACTGATTTTTGTTCCTTTTGTAATTAGGAGACAAAATCACACTAAGAGGAATTATATGTTTGTACATGCTGACAGGTGGCCTGGTAGTATGAGATGATTTTACCGTAGTAGCTAATTAATAGCCACAAATAAATTATTTGGAGAAAACATCATCTACCCCTAGGAAAGTACTACCCCACCACCACCCACCCCCAGTTTGCAGCTGACAATGGCTAATCTAAATTCTGCCATCTGTGATAGTCTGAGTTGTATTTTTCAGGTTTCCCTAAGACCAGTCACTTCCAGTAAGGGAAGAACAGTGCTCAGGCCTGTGACGCTTCCTGTAAGACCAGGCTTTGACCAGTTACCCCTCTAGCTCTGAATAAATATGAACACTTTACCTCCTGTGAGGTGCCACCACAGCAGCAGACACTCTGCACAGACTCTTTTTTTCCTAATCTCTTAAATCTCTCTTTTTAGTCTCTCAAAGACTCCTTGAGGTACTATAGAATGGCTGGATAGCAGGCTTCTAAATTTATAATGATCAGAGTCTATACTAAATCACAGGTAAGTCTTGTGAGCTATTCTTGGATCACAATATAGAAATAATTGAGTATTGGAACAATCTTCAGGTTTTAGGAATGGCTGCATTTCGTATTACCATCCTTAGTCTAAGGATGTGCATGTGCATGTACGTAAAAATCAGTCTGTTGTATTCAAGTCAAGAACTGAAAACTTTTAAAAAACTTCAATATTAGTTTTCAAATGCCACACAAAGGGAACACTGGCTGATGAGGACTTAGACAGAACTCTGACACTGACATCTCTCCTTCAGGGCTTGAAATTCCTCTCATTGACTTGTCACTCAACTGTCACAGCTTTCCTTTTTTAAAGCAATAAAAAGCAAGCCAAACAGCAACTGCTCATGCAACAACAACAATAATCTGAATAATCAATCCACTCAGAGGTAAAGTTCACAGTCTAAGAGGGACAATGCTATCATTTAGGTAGAACACTGTTAATTTTAAAAGAACTAGCAAAGAAAACAGGCAATTACACTGATCAGTTAATCGTAAGTGCTAATTAAAGAAGTCTTCAAAGAGAAGTTTTTTGGAAAGATCACTGTGGGACTTTTGTCCTGCTGCCATCAGCAGCAAGAAGGAATGGATGGAGGATTATGTCTACTCCCTTGCTTTGCTCTCAGCTCAGAGGGCAGAGGAACACACTTGGTGCAGGATCAGATCAGCTGTCACAGGTGATTAAAGGTGCCCATCATAGGTGCATGAAGCACATAAAGCCCTGGAGCAGGATCAGTACTGACACATATTCAGGAAAGGTGTATTTCATGGTCTTTTATGAAATTACTATTAGGTTACCTTGAGAATAGTAACAGAACAGTGGTTATCACTCATCGGTTACTGTTTATCTCCTAGTTTGTCTATCAGCTAACAATATATCCACTGATTCCACCCATGTTGTAGGCAATATCATAAATGCTATATGCAAGCAAACAAATCTTAGGAAGTATACTAATACCTGATTTAGTTTAAAATTGAAATATTTAAGTCATGCTTTTACTTGATTTTTTTTAAAAATGGTTAAGATGCTTATCTTGGAGAAAGGGAGATCCTTCCCCAATCTGTACCATAATGAGCCAAATACAGACAGTAAAAACAGTATTCAAGAAGACATCAAAACTAAAATTCCATATGGATAAATGTACCCATCTTGAAAATTAGGATGTTAAATCATTACATGCTGTGCTTAAAATAGCATCATCAACGGTTTGGTGCAGAAAAGAAAAAGCTTAGTAACCACTATCAAATTAAATTAAATTGAAACCACAATATAACAGCTGTTAAAATAGTCCCCAAACTCCCATTCTCCTCTTCGAAAAGCTACAAAATTAGCACTAGAACTACTTAACAATATGTTTCAATCTGCTACATTCAACTTAGTGTTACAGAGAGAAACCTACCTTCCAGACCAAGTCCAAGTGTCTAAATTCAGGCAGTGCAAATCGTTCATTCTAGTTTGCTAAAACAAATAAATAAAATCCCAGTTGTGTTATATTAAGCAAACAATGAGCAAAGTATTTCAGTGAGGCCTTCCCAGGACAGAATATTCCAAGTAACAATATTTTGAAGAAAACTGTACCCATGTGTCTTAAAACAACTCTATATTATGTGGCAGATGAAAAGTATTTCTCCTCAAAAAAACCCATGCAACTCTCAGAAAACTACCCATCAGGCATATTTACATTAATGCAATGACAGTATGGGGCCAATTTTACCTTTTAATAGTGGTTTAATAGTGAAGAACTATGTGATATTCAGTTCCTGCAAATGTATTCAATTTTCATCCAGAGAATTCATGGTAGGTAACTGCAGAAGGTATAATACTCTACATATAGCTTCCTCTCGTCATTTTTCTTTGCATTCTGATCAGAACTATGCATCCTCCTGCCTGGTCACTTATTCCTTGAAATATTCTAGTAGCTACTGTACTCAGCAGATGACATCCCACAAAAAGTTCATCACATCTGTGTTTTTCTCTTTTCTGGAAGGCAAGCCCTTTCACAAAGTTACTACTAGCAACAACAAGGTTTTATGACCCTTTAGCATTTGCCATAAAAACAATAAAATGTATCTATAAGAACATTGGGAAATCAATACACTTGCATATCTGCCTGTGTTTTGAGATGAAGAAAGTAATTGCCTTAGAAACATAAGGGCAGTGGGGGGGGAATATAAGAATTTCTTTGCTTTAGATTGTAGCAATATTCTCAATGGCTCACAATACACTTGACTGATTCCCCTAGGTACTACAAAACAGAATCTGAGAAGTAGGGAAATATATCTTGCCTTACCTTACAATTTCTTTTCTCCTAGGGTAGTCCATAGATCTATTAGAATAAGCCTTTCTCCAGCTTGCAGATCCTTTGAGGCAGAAACTAGACTTGTCATTTAAGTCAGAATAGGAGTTTTACCCCTGAGAACTCAGCCAGTTAGTGAGTTTGAGAGAATTCTAAAGCTGTCCATCAAAGCTACGGAAAGTCTCTCAGGGTATTTCAGGAAACAGCAAGGTTTTCAGGAGAGCTATGGCCTCCTCTGATCAAGTATGTGCTAGCCCTTTTCTGTCCTAGGGAAGAGAATGTTAACTAGCATTTTGGAACACCTTCAGAGAGGCCAATAGGCTAATGAAAAGCAGAATGTGAGGGCTTTTGGTGCATTGCCTGAGAAACTTTATCCCCGCTAGGGGGTGAAAATAAAGTGTAGTCCAGCTAGCAGCTAGTGGAACAGATCTGTCTTCCATGACAAGTCTATTCAGTTTCCTGCTCCTTCAGGTGGCTTTGAAGGAGGCGAGGAACAAATTATACAAGCAGAAAGCAAAACGCGATTACTGAGCATCTTCTGCTGTACCTTCACACAGCTAAACACTTGGGAGTACAGTGGGGAAAAAGCAACATCCTGGCCTCTAAAACTATTTCATCATCTTGGAATAACACAGTTCGATACAGAGGACATCTATTAAAGAAAGGGAAGAAAGAAAGTTGCTGTAATGTTGGAAATTAAGGTTTCAAGAAGATCCTGTCCAAGACCTCCTCGCTGACTTTCCTTTCCTAGGCATTAGGCAGAAGATGGAGTAGTTTTCAGTTTCTTGGTCCCTGGGAAATCAATGTATTACAATCTTTACATTCTCATGATTCAACAGATTGACAGATGCATAATTACATCAACCTCATTTTGAATTCAAAACACAGCATCAATTGGACATTTATGTCTAAGATTCAGTCCTTTAACATAGCTTTAACAAATGAAAATGCCTTTCTACCCCACCCTTATTTCAGAAACTGTAAAGCACACAGGTTACAGTATCGTCACTTGCTACATGCAGTTTTCTTGCAGTTTCTCATGTATTTCTGAATACTACCTACTATATTTAATCATTTAGCTGATAATCCTAAAATTATTCTTAATTGGCTTAAAAGCATCAAGCCTTGTAAGAGAGTCTGCATTTCCCTTTGAGCTACAAGGACTCCTTAGACATCCCACTTTATCTACGGTGTGTTCATTTATTTGCAGCCCAGTAAACATTAACCAGGATCTGCTTTGTCTCAGGAGTAGCTTTCTAGCATGATGAAAAGCATTAAGGGTTGACATATTTACAGCTCACTGCTCTTACAGTAAACTTCGTGCAGCTCTCCATTGTGAGATTTACAATCAAACAGCTATTACAGCTCAAATCTTTGTAAGAGAAGGATTGCAGGTCAATGTATCTTCTGATCTTCAGTGACAGAAAGGATAACAGGAAACATAAACATGCATACATTAAGGCATCAGATGTGTGAAGAGATGCTAGAAAGACTTTATTTTATTACTTCATCATTCTTTACATGAAAATCTTCCACTTAAATCAAACATGAGACTGGCATCAACTTTTGGACTAACTCTCTCTCCTTCCCACTTTCTCCCATTTCTGTTTTTTCAGGGGCTTACCTGGAGGAACAGAGTCCACATAATACTTCTGAGCCTGTTTTCAAATGATTCCTGGTACAATTGATTTTGATCATCATCATCATCTTCTTTTACCAGTTCTAGCTCCAAGTTTGGAAAAAGGTGCCCTTTCCTCCCAGAAAGATGAATAGGAGAAGCCTCATGACACTTCCTGGCCCTTTCTGGTTCCTTGTAGAGCCTTTTCCCTGGGAAGATTTGTATTATGGTGAACTAGAAGGAGAAGGAGGAGCAGAGCAACCCCATATTTGCTCCTTAATTTATGGAGAAAAGCAAGACTTCATCCTTTGGGGAGGACTTACTCCTGTTGTCAGGAAATGTAGTGTTTTTCCTGATGTCTTTAGCTTTCCCTTCCTGTTTCATGACTTACATTAATTCCTCAAGCCCCGCTGAATGTTCCCTAACCTTTGTAAGTTTCCTTCCATTTATCTCTAGGATAGAAAGTGAATCAATAACAAGCACTAAGGTGAAGATTACACTTACTGCTCTCCTACAAAATTAAATATTGCCTTCCAAAATTTCACTCTTCTCTGACATTGTTCCCAAGTGGTTTCACTGAAATTTAGCAAATGGTTATTAAGGAAGCTGATGCTACCTGAGGAAGAGAAAAACCTTTTCAGATCAGAGCCTTCTTGTTTTTCTGCATCCTGCAGTCAAACAGTCAAAGAGTTAAATGGAAGCCAGAGGGCATGTCTAATCACGCAACATCACAGCAGAGAAGTGACAGGCGAGCTCCAGTTTACTAATAATTTCATTTGCAGAGGCTGCACGGGAATCCTACCTTGAGTTAAAGCAGTTCAGTTGCAACAGGCACAGTGCAGCAACCCTAACTAGCTTGGACACAACCCTCAATGCCATTCTGTTTCTGGGGTGAAGACCTCTGCACTTGCTAACAAAAAGCCAGAGGGGGCAAGGCTTTGAAGGCTGAGGAAATGTTCAGAAATAAATGGTAGGCCAGAAGGTCCCAAGCTGCACGTTTACTTCTTCACATCTAGGTTTCTTTCCCTCTCACTTCTGCAGGCTTGCTAAATGAGGAGCAGCATTCAGTTCAGCTGCAGTTAGCAAGAGTTCCATTTATACAGCAGACACAAAAGAGCAAGTCCATAGCAGAGGCACAGGGTTCACTTAGCCTGGCATGGCTAACCCTGACAAACAAGATTCAAGTAAGACTAGATACTTTTTCAATCTCTTGTAATATCCCTTTATTGCCTTAGTTATTTGCAAATCAAGTTTGTCCAAACCTACAGCTCTGGAAGCTACTGCATGCAGTTCTCTCTGTCAGAGGTGGGGCTTTAGCAACAATTCCAGAGATCGTGAGCCTGTATGAAAGGCCACGTAATGCAGAATGGTAAGAATAAACAGGATCAATTTTGGTTACTTTCTTTTCTGATTGCTCTGAAAAGGTACTTAGGTAAAAATTTTTCCTGCAGCTGTGGGAGGCAATTCAAACTGAAAAACTGGCTGGACATTGTGCGGCCATCCTGAACCTGCCTCGATCTGTTTGTCTGGTTTCTGTCTGAGCAAGCAGGAGTAAGCCATTTTGTAACAGAACTGTAGACTTTCCCCGAGAAGAACACTGCATTAGAGTACAGCTTTCACAGCATGGAAAACAGGGGATAGATAGGGAACAAAGTGCAATTTTACACTGTTTTATTTGCAAGTACTTGAGAACACAGGGTTTAGGTTATGGCAGCTTTCCAAGATGAAGTTGGCATAGGTTCATTGTAGGGCATTTCCAACCAACAGTTAATTCTTTCTCTTTCATGTAACAAAACTATAGAAACACAGCACTGAGGGCTTTCAAAAGCTTCTTCACTGTTACTTTTCATAGCAGTAGAGACAGAAAGCATCGTCTCATACTCAAGCTGAGTAAGATTAAAGGCCTAAATCAGCTGTAGGTAAAAAGAGCGAAAAACTTAAATTTAAAAAAATATACAGAAAAGTACACAGAAACTTAAATTAGGTTTTTTTACTTGCCTTACAGGATCTGTTTCTCACATTCCTGATAAACTCCCGCTCATACAGAGACCTTTAAAAATATCATCTTCCTTATGCTTTTGCAACAGTTCTAAAAAGAACTGGTACACTTTCCAGCCCATAAAGAAAGTATCATTGCAAAAAATTTACAAATGACGGGGGAGCCTGCATTAGTTTAGACCACCTACTACCACCCTTACTTTCAGACATAAGACAGGAATATGTTTTTTTATTGGATTGCTGCCTCAGGCTTAAATTCTTATATTAATGCTTTAGCAGAGAAGAACTGAAGAGAAAAATCCCCTCTGACTAGTACTAGAAAAATTGTGTTGCTGAGAGGTTTTAGTATCTCCTTGCTAACCAGTGACAGCTTCATGTTTCTTAGGTACAGAAAACCAGGGGGGATGATGCCTATGACTTTTTTTTTTTTTTTTTTAAGTTAAAAAGAGCTAGGAACAGTTAAAATTATTTGGCAAGAATCTAGCCTTGATTTAAATATGCACTGATTGCATCCTGTACAGACAGCTCTTACACTGTCTTTGACTATTACCTAAGGGACAACAGATTTAAGATCCTCCCAGTGCATTACACAGTACAGTCTTGGTTCAACTATCAAGAAAGCAAATACAACCCTGACTCTTGTGGTAAAGAGCTTATGTTGCATCCACAGAATAAAGCTGTTAACAGCAATCTTCATGGTATGCTGCACATACTCTGTATCAAAGGCACAGAGCATGCTAAAGGTAAAGACTGAGTCTGCAAAATTGACATTCAGAGAGCAGAGGAGAGGCTTAACAGGACTGGAATGACCTGTGCTTGCAATAGCCTGTGCTATCAGATAACATGCTGCAGCATCCTGTACCAGCTTAAATGTGCAGAGACTAATAGCCTTGTATCCAGACACTATAATCACATGCTGCTCTTCCAGACATCTGTATTTCAGTCACTTATGTGCAAAAAATGACAAAAGTTTAAATTATAAAGCCAACTGAAATCTGTTATTTCCCACCTTTCAGAACAACATGTTGCAACTGTAAATTTAAAATCCTGTATCCCAACAGCTATTCTGAACTTCACTTTCCCCGAAAGTAAACATCAGGGTACAAGAGATGTGTATGTGAGTAATTGACTGTTCTTACACATTTCCTCTTTCTTTAGTGGGGGGGAGCACAAGCTAAATTCCCCATTATATTTACTACTTGCTAGCATTTCATTAAGTGAAATGGGGGGGAGCGGGGGGAAAGCCAGCAGGTTTGATGTATAAATCTGCTAAGCTGTAGCAAGCACACAATGCTAGCATCTCATCATTTATTTAAACCTGGTCTATCGGCAGGCTTGCTTTTGCTCCATTCCCAAAGAACCATCTCCTATAGAGGTTACACCCATGTCAACCATTTTTGTTGATTTACAAACATTTGCATTTACCACAGTCATCTGTTTTTTCCCTTTTTGGGACAATGTATGCTTCATCATCAATACTACAGACAGAAAGACAGACTCTTCTTTTTGTAAGGTAGAGGGAGATGAAAAGAAGCATCCTGGATTCAACATCCCTGACATACAGGTTAGGCCAAAGACATTTTGGATTTTTTTCTACTACAAAGTAGCTTGCTATAAAAAAATAACTGTTCAAGAAAATGATATTACTACCAATAACATGTTTTAGTTAAACACTAACCAGCACTCGTCCTCCAAAGATGTAACCTTTATTTCCCAGCACAGCACATGTATGAGCTGCTCGAGGCTGAGGTGGATCTCCACCCTGAAAGAATCAAAATAAGATCCTTCAGAATATCATCAAAGTACCAGCCAAGGACAGTGGCAAGTCGAAAACACAGAGACTGCAAAGATAAGGCTAATAGGCATCAATATGCTGACAGAATTACAACTTTAAAAAGAAATAACTTGTAGTCATGTTCAAGACTCCATAGACATTAGAAGATACATGTAATTGCCAAGGACAGCTTTAACCAAGTTCCGTCAGTTGCTAATGTTTAATAAATGCCCTCTTGATCTGATTTATCATGGCTTTACTTAAGTGACATTCTATTGATTTATCTTTAATTCCTAAGCTCAAATTATAGCAACACATCAGTTATTGTTGCTATCTCCTGTGTAGCTTTATTTTTCTGAAATGCAAACCATCAGGAACTGGTACTAAAATATCAGGAAATCAGATCTTAAAATTTGATGTTACATCCAATAGCCACATGACAAAAAGTCTTCCCTGTGTAAATCAGAAATAAAGATAGCAAAATTGGCTTGTACTTTTCAATGGTAGTTTCATTTTTTGCATTTAGTTTTATAGGAATTTCAGAACATCCTACTAAGAGCATAAAATAGCGTCAGACACTCATTACAATATACTACTTCTACTGAGTTCTTACGTAAACTCACCAGGATTTATGAAACTTTACAGAATACAATCATATTAATATCAATAAATAGAAATGTGTGCATTACTGTTTTACTGGGTGAGTATACATGCTCCTTTGGGAGACTATTAAAATAATGTATTTGCTGAAGAATATCTGAACTGTTCATTCTAATGATATAGTATGACTGGGAGGTATTTGTTCAAAAGATTTTTCAACACTAACTCTAAAAGGGAATACAGCAACTCCATATACACAACGCTCAAAATAGCGAGCATATAACCCTCACATACTAAACATGTATCTTTACTCCATGAAGGAAAACTGAAGGCCTAAATTAGCAATACAGCAAGTTTACTCTCTCCCCTTGCCTCCTTTAAGTCTGTGAAAGCCGAATAGGGAATCAAGAGAGACTGGATTGTTCTTTCAGCCCAATATACTATCCTTCACACTGACCTATCAGCTTTATGAAAAGGGGCAGGGGTGGAAGGAAGAAATCGCTAGGCAGACCTTAATCTCTCATATGGTCAACTCTCAGTTATCTGTGATAGTTTATCCATGTTGCAGATTAATTACACACAAATACAGTCAACTAAACAGCTTGATATCAAAACAGTTCAGATAAATGGGGTTCAACTAACCTCGGTTTGGCAACATTAAAACCATTCATATGTTTCTACCACCCACTCCCCAAAGATCTTTGCTTTGTTCCAGAAAGCCTTTGCTAGGTGTGAGACAGGATAAATACAGAGCTGGCCTGGGTTAATGGCTCTGCTCCAGCCATGAAACTGTTCCAGACCCAAATCCCTGGCAGGACCTACAAGGATACCCAAAGTCAGTACAATGACCATAATCCACTTCTGCAGGACCTTCGCTTGCTTTGTGAGGAGCCATGGAAACGCCTCCACCCCCCGTTGCTCAGCCCCACTCTGGTTATTCCTACTGAATAGTTTTCTGGAGTATTCCAGTGCCTTGTCTTTCCAGTAACAGAGTGCTGACAGTAATTTCATATTCCCAACAGTTGTCTGAAAGCTTTAATATAAAGCTTTATCTCAAAACTATCCCCTAGATGCAGAATATCTGCATCATCTTCTAATGTATCCAGATTTCTAATACCTCTCTGAAGCTTATGATATTTTTTGCATCAGAACCACATAACAGAAAAAACACCAGCCTAATAACATCCTGTGGGAAAAAAATTAATATCAGTTCTGAATTTTCCACTCTTCAGAGGCACTGAGTGTCCTCCTGTTTAATGTTATAAGCCCAAGCAATACTAAGCATATTCAAATTACTTCTCCCAGCATCAATTTCAAGAGCACAATAACTATTCAAAATGCAGTAAAATCACACTTGTGACAAAAGATAAGACTAAAAAACACTTACTCTAATTGCTGGTTGAGACCAAGTTTGTGTGGTTGTATCAAAAACATGAACGTCATTATGCCATCCCCAGAATATCTGTCCTTCCTGAAAAAAGTTAAGCAATTAAAAATAAGTTTACACTATTCTAAAATCTTTGTGCTATTAAAGGATACAAACCCAGGAGTGATCTATAAAAACAGAAAATAAACTAAAATACAGAATTTTATTAAAATAAACATAGGCTACTATTTTTAATACGCTGCAGCAGCTCAGATTTAGCTGAAGGTCAACAGCGTTCAGGAATGTTAGGGGTGATGACACTTTTGAAAACAGGCTTTGGGCTTCAACATCAGTCACTGCAGTAGACAAATTCTACCTTCTAATTTTTAGGGTAACATACCAAGAAATTAATAGAATGTACAAAGGAATGTATTTCTGTAAGTCAATGTTTAACATCTGATGTAAGGATCTATATTTCCTTGCATACCTATTTTTTAATTAATTCCTGTCACTAAATGCTCTAATCAGTCTCCTTCTTTCTATTAACTGTAAGAAATCATTATAGGAAACAAGCTAATCTAGGCATCTTAAAGTAATGGCATTTACTCTGGATAACAAATTAAAGAAATTAAGTGAAAGCACTTGTCAGGTAAACTTGTGAAGCTGTAAGTTCCCTACTGTTACTTCAAGGAAATAAATTCTAAAATTTTCTGGGAGTTTCATATTTAAAATACGTCTTCAGATTTAAAATACTGCCTTTGTTCCTGCTTTGACAGCATTTTGTTCCACTGCACTCAAAGCCCAGCACTGGGTACTTGGAATATGGTGAACACCCACTGCTCCCAACATGCAGTATCTTCAATTTCAAATCTAAGTAGAAGATTCTAATTTGCATTTCTGCTGATGCCACAAATAAAAGAGAAATCAGACAGATTTTCAAACTTACTGAGTATAGTATAAAACATCATGTTTTGACAATGAGAAAGGACTGAATTCACTCTGAATTTGTGACAAATCTCTTACCCAAAATGCATCATGGACATCAAAACAATCACTCAGTTCATTATGCTTCCTACAGCCATAGCCACCAAAATATATTAGCCTAAAAGAACAACAACAAAAAATAAGTTGTTAGCTGTTTTGTAAATAACATTCAAATGAATAAGCTGTAACAATGAATTTCAAATTTTGGTTTACCAACTGTACTATTAATAATATAAACAACTTAAAATATTTCATATTGCACCTAATTACACAGCAAACCTTACCAAGATGAAGGTAATAGTTCTCACTATTACACTAGTTCTCACACTCCTCAACAAGCCTGACAGAAATCCACATAAGCAAGGAAAGAGGTTCAAGATACCTCAAAGTCCCTATTATCTATTCCTCCATCCATAAGCTTATTTATCAGTTACATTTTCAGACATGAGTCTTAAAATGACACAGAACACACAAGACAGTGAAATGCCTATGCTTCTGCTAGAATTCCTACCCTTTTCTGTTGAAATTCCTATGCTCCTGCTATATTTGTTAGCCTTCTGCATACATCTTTTCACAACAAATGTTCCAAATGTTCAGCCCACAGACTGCCTATGACCCACAAAGTCTTCTCTAGCTTATAAAGAATTTTTTTCAACTAAGCACTACTGAACATATTGCATTGCAAGTATTGTTACACACCTCCCAGCCTAATATTCCACCCATGAAATGGCCATCCATAAACAAAACTTTAGGAACCAATTCTTAACTTCAACATTTGAGGATATTTGGTATAGTTGTTAGTGATCTTGGGAGAAGGCAATTTAGGAAATGATGGGATGGTGAAGGTCATTCCAGACTGACATTCCTAGGGAAACAGAGTTACTGAAAGCATTGTGCAATACACCAAGACATCCTGATCTGCAAATTCACATCTTGTGAAATTTTAATGTATACTTCTGAAGAGGTGCATAGCTTGTCCCCAAATACTTCTGTTAAATAAAAAGGTTACACTCTGCCACCTAAAGTAAGTAATTTTCTTAGGATGCAGATTACATGATACTCTGAATAGACTGATTTAGTTTTGAATAATCTTGTTTTAACAGCTAAGGAGAAGTTGTTCAAATATATGTAATTTCATATATCTTGCAGTTAAATTAGATTTACGAAACCAAGATATAGTACTGAGAGCCATTATACACTTTATGCAAAACCTCTTTAGAGTCCAGAAACAGATAAATCATTTACATTTTATACTGTTCTCTGTATATATCCTTACTTGTTTACAATAACTTTTATAACAAATCACTGACATGTCACTTTCTTGTGACCACATATGCCATAATATCCAGACACTTTCCATAATAAACACAAAATCTGAAGTATTTCTTTTTAGCCAAGTATTTTTTCTAAATACACTCAGTAACTTTTACAACACAAATACATAGAGTGACTTGGTTCTTATAATCACTGCAATGACTTTGCAATTGTCAGCATTTGTATGCTGTTAAAATCCGTGAAAATATATTACATATATTTTATTGCAAGTAATAATTTAATGCTTACATAATGTAAAAAAAGAAAAAAAGATGTAATTTTTATACTGACTTTTTCAAAGTGTCAAAAAATAAAACATAAGTAATAGATACATAATGATTTTTAGCTAAAGTCTCAAAGCATTCCATGAACTTTCACTAAATTTCCCAACCCTCTCCTAAAGTGGGTTTATACTTACCATTAATTCAGCTCACATGTTAGAAAACTCTGGTAGAAAGTTGTTAGGAGAGTTACACAAAATCTCATAGCAAGTCAAGCTAAGAATTAGTTTCATGAATCCCAAATCTGTGTGCTCTTCACTTTATAGTACCTCCTCTTTGCAATTAACACATATTAAATATTCTTAATGTGTTACCTGTCCTTATACACCCAGCAGGAAAGCTTGTCACGTGGTGTAGGAGGTTGACCTTTAAAATTTGTAATTTTTTTCCACCTATAGGTTCCATTTTTTGTTCGCAAATTAACATAATACAGCTTAAAAGAAAAAAATTACAATATTTTCAGTATAAATGATGTCAAAGAATCCAGCACAAATCACCAACAAAAAGAACAACCCACCACCCCCAGAATACACAACTTCCTCTGAAAAAAAAGAGGAACTGACAGTGAAATTTACAATATGTAGCAACATATAGGAAGAATCCAATACACCACAAGAAATTATTAGCAGCAAGTTTCCTTGCCTTCACTCAGCCAGACCAGAACAGTAATATCCTGCTCCTTCCAGAGTCAACTGAAGCCTTGCAAAAAAAATTCTGCAAGACAAACAGCTCTCAGTTCAATTCTACTGGCAGAACTGTCAGTAGTTCTGCCTAACCTGACTACGTAACTGCACAAAAACCAACAAGGCTTGTGAACCAAGTACTACACTGAGATCTGATTACAGGCTCCATTTTGGTTATTTTAGTCAGGACTGAACTCTGACTTCATTTACACTAATGATAAAGCAGCTTATTTCATCTACTTTGCCACTCCAGTCTTCCGTTACAAGGAAAACTGGTAGCTCTATTTTAACTTTAATTATTACCTGATTATATAAGAAAGGTAATCACTATCCAAGAGCAAAAAGTGATATTCTGAGAGCAATTTTGACTGCCAACATATTAAAAAAAAAAAAAAAAAAAAAGGCAATTGGGAAAGCACTAGCAGTTTTCAGAAAGAAATACAGAAAGTTTCACATAATGGTCTTATTTTGAAGCTGTGATTCACTGAAAAGTCCCAGAAAAATATATGGAGTTGAATGTTAAAACAAAAAAATAAAGTTTTTTTGCTAGTTTAAAAGTATACTTTTTCTACAAGAATAAAGCTTTTCCTTAAATTTCTCCTTAATTCAAATGCAAAGTACACCAGACAAAACAGTAAGGTCAGCATTATTATTCATTCAAATACAGTATGTTATGAAAGAAAAGAATACAATACCCGATTACTGTATCCTTTATCATCAAATCCTCCAAAAATGTACAGCTTCCCATTAATGCTTGCCCCACAGCTTCCTGACATGGAGGTAGGTAATTCTCCTTCCATTAAGTGCATTGTCCTGCAATTTAGCACATACATTAAGTCTTACAATGCTGCTTACGAATCTGCTAAAATTAACAAACCCAAACCAGATGTATTAATAATTTTTAGACTTAAAGCTAAAATATGGTTTTGACTACAACTAGCGCTAGAAACTGTAGCTGATATATGAAGTCAGGCTCCCATAGTGTAAGAGGACTTTCATGTGAATATTATGCATACGTTTATGAAGCATCTCAATTTTTCTCAAGGTGAAGACCATATTAAAAGAACATTAGTAGAGCTGAAACATTAATTATTCAAAACCTGGAATACTATTAACATTAACTCCAAAAACTCCTGAAATGAGAACATGCTGTTGCTGTTATTTTACAAATGGAAAACTGAGGCAGAAGTAGAAATAAAGCTCAGAAGTACTCACTAATTTTGGTACCCAGTATGCCATTCCTAAAACTGCATTTTGCACTGCATTTAGCACAATAAAAAAAATCTTCAATAATGCCAATTTTAGCAATGAGTTCTCTGTTCTTCAGCAGCAGTTTCTAGCCTTTGCCTTGCTAGTCTCACTTACAAACCAGTAACTTCCTGTGATGTAAATCTAACATCACACAACCTCAATCACTATGCAACTATCCAACAAAACTCAATTTCTGCCGAACTCACGAGGCTGAGCATTAGGCCAAGACTGCCCTTAGAATCATTACTCCACATTGAAAACAGCTTTCCTACGATCTGAAATTTCTACAGAAGATAGGGACCTTCACTGCCCTCTTACATGTACATGCATAGTGGACATGTGATTTGTTTAGCATTTCCACCTTGTTGCCACACCTTCAGTCTGTAGATTTACCAGCCAAATCCCAGTCCTTCTGTGCTGGCACTCAACTCCTTGCCCCGGCTTTGCTGCTGACATCTCAATTGCTTTCACCCCACAGTTTCTGATTGAAGCTTCCTTCCCCTGCCATTCCTGTTCATTTTTCTCAGTGATCCACCTGATCTGACTCCGTGCCTTCCAACTGCGTCCTTAGCTCAGTCTCCCTCCTCAGTCATGGCCTCCCAACTTCAAAGCCTGATTCCACTTTTTCTTCTCTCTGCTAGGTCTAATATCACCACACTTGTTGGCCCAGTCAATTCCATTCATCCCCTTCTTCGACGCATCCCCATCTAGACAAGACGCCTTCATTTTCTGTCACTGGCGGCTATACAGAAGAAAAGGATTCTTACAGTTTTGAGTTCTGATGCTTGACCTTACCCCAGCCTAAAAGAACTGGAAGCAGCCAGTAGAAGGAAAAGCTTTTTATGCGCTAAATCACCAGATATGAATGATGTATACGTAGCCTGTCCCTACTGCAAATGGTACTTGCTAACAGCTGCTCAGGGCACTGCTTCCAAACACCTTTGTTCTGGCACCAGCACTGCCACAGGCCAGCCCTCCTCCCCTTTTCTCTGCTCTTGCTCTCTCATTCCTGCTTGTTCCTGCACCATGCTGTGTACTTAGCTGGTTGTGTACAACTGTTTGTGCTGCAAACTGAACAAGATCAAGAACAGATCCAGGTTAAAAATAACCCCGAAAAAAGGGAAGTTATATTTAACCGAGATCACTTTCCTGATCCAATTTCCTGAGTGACCATAAACACAGATGTATCAGTACAACCAATACAGGGACGTCTGGGGTGAAAAATCAAGACAGCATATGAGGTTGCTTTAGCCAACGCTTTCACCAAAAGAAACAGACAGCAAACCACAGCCTCAGTGAGGGTACAGTCTTTAAAAAAAAAAAAAAGAAAAGAAAAAAAACTTGCTAGAACTTCACAGCTAGCCATATGCAAACTGTTGTTTTCAAAGTTAGTGACTTGACCACAGAGATGTGGAATTTCATACATATTGTAAGACACTTTCCTGATCTAGCCCTCCTCCTCTTTTCCCTCCAAATTGTTGCTTTGAATATGGGTATGCAAGAAATATATAAACAGGTGGGAGACTAGAAAGACAGCTGGCAGAGAACACATATAAGCTCAAATGGATACTACTTTACCAGAATGAATGCAATTATTGTAACAGAAACCACTGAAAAACTTTAAAAAGGGGTATTGTTATCTCTCCCCACATACAATATGTAAACACAATGAATATAAAATGTAAAGATTAAATTGCTAGTGATGTGCAAGATCTGGTTAGTTATATGTTATTTATGCAAATACACTCAGAACACAATTAAGTAATAATAAACAAACAAAAAAGTAAATAGATTGAGAACCCAAATATCCAGTGTTTAAATACTCCTTTTAAAGAAGAAGTTAATGTATGGAGAACTAGGCCAAAATAAATGCCCAAATGCCGTTGTCTTAACAACAGAGCCTTAAGCTGACCATTTCGAATGCTCTTTTGAAAAAAACAATTATACTTAAGAAATTAATGTGTTTACTAGAGTTGATCTGCAAGTGCACATGTCTGATCTTCAGTCTTTAAACATCTGCTATTTAAACTCCAGGGAACATGACCAGGAACTCATGTAACTAAAGTCTTTTCACCACAGCTAATTGCAATCTATGCAAAGATCAACTTTGTATACTAATTAAATATAAATTACGCAACTTACCATAACCCACTATCCATTTCATAGATCCAGAGCTCATCATTAGGCAGATAAACTTCATTTTCTTCAATTGACTAAAACCGAAGAAAATTTGCAAATGTTAACTCAATTATGCATTATACACCATACGTTTTAAAATGAAATACCAAATCGTGTTACTTAGCAACACAGAATAATCTTAAGGAGATAATCTACCAGAGCATAAGTCATACCCCAACATTATTGCTCTGATCATTACAGTTTTAAACAGGCAGCTCAATAATGCTAATATTTTCCATTTTATACTAGGAGTTCAAAGAAGATATTTTTGATTTTTTGAAGCTATTAAAAATACTGTGCTAGGCGTTTCCTGCTGTCTTTGAGCTGTGTTGATTGCTAATAGCATCTTTAATCACTCATTTTAAGGTGTGGAGATTATAAAAAAGTAAGTTTGGTGTATCACAGGTAGGGAGAGAAGTGGACAAGTGTTTCAATATTCAAAAAGCAATATGAATATAAAACAATAGCCAATTTGTAAAAATAAGAAAATACCACAAACAATTACACTGTTAGGAAACATACACAACTGCTACTAACAAGTAGCATAAAAGTACCATAACACGACCATGGATTTAAAAAAAAAAAAAAAAAAAAATCTTAAGAGAGACTGTCAAAGATGCTTCCCTCTTCTATTAAAATGCTGTTACTAAAGGAAGTATTTTTTCAGTCGCTGATGTGATCACTCTGAACAAATTTGCTGTACCATTAGCCTTCACACCTCTAAATACAAAGCATCAAAGATGAGCTTCAAAGTATTAATGCTGTTCTTTGGGGCTTTTTGCATCTTTAAGGAAAAAAGAGTTCTCCTTCACCTGAAGGATTTTTTTTCCTCATTCCACAACCCCTTTTTAGGTTTTCCAGAAACGGAGACTTTGCCACACTAGGTAGATGGGTAAAGAACCCAACAACTAAACAAAAAGTTAGAAAAAAGGACTAATTTTAAAAATAAGGAACTTAATTCCTCAGGCCCATTCATTACAGACACAGATTAACCAACTTAATGTTTTATCAAGAAAGATGTGTAACAACATAAACCAGACCAGATTTGAAGCTCCTGAATTAAAACTCATTATCTTTTGTTTTGGGAGATACTTTTAATTAGGAGGCAATTCTTGGCATAATGGAAAAATATAGAGGAAAGTGCAACTGAAAAGCACCAAAAGAACAGTTACTTGCAGCGACTCAGGGAAGGAACCTGAAAGAACAAAATGCCAAACAAAAAAGAGCTTAACCTATGCCATAACATGAAGGGGAAAAATTAATTCCTCTGTGGAAAACAGATCTATGAAGACTCCCAATCAGAGGCGATGTAAGAAAAAAAAACCAAACTTGGGAAATAATGATGAGGAATAACAACAACCAGGAGAAGGAAGCCCAAAAGAATGCAACTGCAGCACTCGGGCTGAGTAGCAATTACACCATTAATTATTGTCTTAGCATTAGAAAGAAATGAAAGACTGTGAGGGAATAAGCAACCAGGGTCAGTAAAATTAAAAAAAATAAAAAAGACCAAAATTTAAAGAATATGAGGAAATAAAGTTAAATACAAAACTGGAATTTAATTATTAACAATTTAGTTACTGATATTGATTACTTGCCTTTAAATGATACTTTATTATTAACGTCTCAATTTGAAAGGTGCCAGCCAGGCACATACACACTATGTTTGGTAAAGTTTATCCTGCCAGGTACCTTTCATAAGGTAGGTTCTGCTGTTACAAGCAGCTTGCAGTTTTCACAAAGTGCAGAAGTCTACTCAATTTAATCTAGATACATCAGTGGTCAGAGGCCGAGCATTTACTACAGAACCAGCTCTGAGCAAATACACTGATGCCAAAAATAAGTTAGCTGGGCAGTAGTCCACCATCAACATGTAAAATGATTTACCTGTGTGAACTGCTGCTTAAAGAGTAACAATGATTTTCATAATACTCTCCACAAATATGTAAAACTACTCAAAATTTTTGCAAAGTTTATCTGCTAAACTTAACACACATTGGCTGTTTTGACTGTGCCATGAACCCAGGATCCTTTATCAGAAAACCTTTGAAAACACTGAGCTAGCCAGTCCAACCTTAGTTTCTAAAGACCAAAGCATGGGGAACTACTGAGTATTTCCAGTGATTTAGGTGTTGCATAGTTATACAAAGTATTACGGAGTTTAATGCCAAAAAAAGGACACTAAGTCTTCCTGTACATCACAGATGACTCACATTATTTAAATACACGCTTCTTCTAAAGGTGGGTAACTCCTTGACACTACAAAATATGTATTCAAATCCTCACGTGACTTGCAGTCACAAGAAACACTGCTTACCAAAGACCCCTAAAGGGAAGAAAAGCTGTGGGGACATCTTAGAGGCTCCTGAGAGTTCCTCCATTTCATTACAGTTTGGTATTGGGCAAGCCTGGCCATGCAATCACCTAGAGAAGGTATGCCAGCGTAACCCAGACAGTGCAACCCTGCTGCCTTGTTTCCTACCACAGCTGAGGGTTTGTATTTCAGTACGCGGTATCTGTTTGTATTTTCAGTATTTCAGTAGTCACCAGCAGCACTACCCTTTCCAGGTCAAATTAATCGAGCTCAGGAGCAGAGCAACTCTTCGAATTCCACAAGCCGCACAGCTTTATCCTATCTTTAAGTCCAATGGTTTTAGTTTTAAAAAAAAACAACCACCAAACAAACCCAAAACAAAAACCAAACCAACATTCTGATTTCCAGAAACTAAACTATAACATGCTTCAGGAAGAGATAAGAGACAACTAGCTCGTAGTACCTGAGAGCCCTACAAATGTCCTTCCCTCTCATAACTTACAATCTAGTTTAAAATTTAAATCCCAGAGTCCAACTAGAATTCTTTGCTTGAGTACAGAAGGACAAGCTTTGCACATTTGAAAGTTTACCTTAGCCTGTGGAAAATATAGAAAGAATACTGAAAATGCTAACAGAAACATGTTTTTGACCTGTGCAAGACCAGGAATAACACCAAGCGCAGCTACTTTCACATGTTAGGGCCAACGTGCACACATACTGTGGATAAAATGAACTGTCTGTATTTAACGTGGTATCATTTGTAGTTCTTTTTTGGACTGAATTCATCCAGAGCTAAGAGTCACAAGGATTTACTTATGCCAGAACTGGTCCCGATCTTCTGATGGAAAAAAAGCACACGTGGTTTTAGTCTGCCACCGGCTTGTTTTTGAAGTGACAGAACTGCTTTCTGAGGTAGGAAAACGCACGGTATGTAACATACAACCACTAATAAGTAAAAAATGCTGGGACTCAGGAACAAGAACACGAATTACACACAGGAAAAACACAGCTACAAATTAAAGCTGCCACCCCGCTAAAGGAAGGGAGACCAGAGAAACGCTCCCAGAGCACAGAGGAACCACAAATTTGCAGGACAATGGAAACAAACCGGCTCCACCAGCTCTTCCCCAACACGTGCTCCGTGATGGAGGCAGCTCAAAACGGAGCAGCAGGCAGCCATGGCCGCCGGTCGGGGGCACCTATGCTTAGAGAAGGGGACAAACAGACGAGTGGAGAAGCACACGGAGGAACTCCCTTCCCGCCCACACCCTTCTCCTCAGAGCAACCGCTGCCGCCACTCCCAAAGCCCGCCTCGCGCGCCGCCGCCGCCATTTAAAACGCCCGCCGCTGCGGGGCGCGCTGCCCCGGCAGCCAATCAGCGTCCGCGCTGAGGTAAACAGCGCTCCGCTCCCGGCCCGCCGAGGGGCTGCACCGGCTGAGGGGGCGGCTGGGGCAAGGCAGGGCGGCGGGGGAGTCCCCTCCGCTCCGCTTTCCCCCCGCTCCTCCCGCCACCGGGGCTGCTCAGCCCGGCTCCCCTCCCGCCCCGTCCGGCGGCGCGCCCCCCCTCGGCTTCCTTCCCTCCCTCCCTCGCTCGCTCGCTCGTCCTCTCCCCCAGCGCCCTCCGGCCGCCTCCTCCCGCCTTACCACGTATCCCCCCCACACATAGAGAAAGTTCCCGTCCACCACGGCGCAGTGGCCGCTCCGCTCCTCGGCCACGCAGAACTGCTCCGCGGAGTCTGCCGCCATCTTAGGAGGAGGAGGAGGAAGAAGCAGCTCGCCCTGCCTCAGTGTTCGCGTCCCGCCACCGCCTCCTCCGGGAGAGGCTGCGGCTCTCCGCCGGTCGCTCCCCTCAGGCGGACGGGAAGCGAGGAGGGTCCAAAGTGTGGGGCGTCACCCTCCCCTCAGCGCAGGGGCCGTGGCGGGCTCCGCTGCAGCGGCCTCCCCTTCAGCCCCACCGCGGCCGGAGCCGCCGGCCGGAGGTTAAGAGGCGGGCGCGGTGCCCGCTGCCCACTGCTGTCCCACTGCCCACGGCTCCCTCGGCTCTGCAGCCGGCGCAGGCCACGGGCTGCCGGGTGCAGTCTGTGAGGGGGTCACGGAGGAGGACGTTTGGATGCACTTTGCTAGATTTGCCCTTGCACAGCTGTTGGAAGGAGCCCTGGCAGTGTGGGTGCAGACTCCTGCCGTGCCCCAGAACACACAGTGTCTGCCCAGTGAGGCATGCTGAACGATACGGTGTGAGATCTAAGGCCTAATAAACCATGCAGAAGCCTGTGAATAAAGAGCATGTGAGGAGAAAAAAAAAGCACTGAGACTAGGATATCCAAACACAAAACCAGTGTGAGAGTGGAAGAAAGATCTGGGTCTGTAGGCAGAGCTCAACATTGGAGGTGGTTTGAGAGAACCGCAGCAGAACTTTCTGTCTCTCTGAAGGTGAGAAGAGTCATGCTCCGGCCAGAAATAGCAGCTATTAAATAGTAGCTGATATTCAAACTGTTGACCCCAGAAAGAAATCCTGCAAATGCTGTCCTCTAACCTGGAGCCTGGAAGCAGACGAAGCAAGAAGCTACTTACTGCGGTGCGGTGGAGTACCTGAGGAGAATACCCGAGGTCCTGTGCAGGACCTGTGTATTGGGGCTGGTGCTGTGCAGGACCTGTGCATTGGGGCTAGTTCTGAGCTAGAGGTAACTAATAGAATAAAACTGCTGTTGGAATCTCAAAGGGTCACCTCCCATCATGTCCCAAGATATGCCTTTTTCATTATTTGAGGGATCTCCACTCCCTGTTATCCCCACCACTATATAGTCTTTCCTGTATGTTGGCCTGCCCTTGAACAGCAGGCTGGGAAAAGCCTCTTACACTGCCCTTCCAGCTCTTACACTGTCAGATCAACAACCCAATGAGTTTCAGCTGAACTGTGGATCCAGCTGGAGTGAATGAAATTCAAAATAAAACAGGTACAGCTCTTCAGAAAGAGTGGTAGAGCAGAGCTTGTGAGAAATGAGCACGCGAGCATCTTGTAAAAGGACACCGAAAAGTAATTGTAAAGATTTCCTTGTGAAAGTGGGACATACACTTCCTCTGTTGGATCTAGGAGGGAAGACCTTGACTATTCCTGTCAATAACTGCTAATATTAAAATGAAGAAAAGTAATGATGATGCATTGGGATGATGGTTAAAACACAGGAATAAGCATTTGGAAGAGTTAAGAAAAACAGGGGTAACAGGCAAACTCGATCTATAGATCTATAGGTCAGGTAGAGCTACAATGTGTTGCCTCAGAAAGCATCTTAGGAACAGTGTAAAGTCAGCAGCCCATAGTTTTGCCAGTGGAGCAGTGACAGACATGAAAATGAGATATTTGTTGTGCTCGGTGTGACAAAACAATTCCATCGATTCACCTTTGGCATGAGGTAGATGTGCTGTCTGATTATAAACCATTAGGCTGTCTCAGCTGGCGCTGTGCTCTCAAGCTGAATGTGCTGAGACTGTAGTGCTACGATGTCCAACAAAAAAAGCCATGGCAGGTGGTGGAGATGAAGAGCCGGGCATGGCTTCCAGAGCTCAAGACAGATGGCTCAGTGGAGCAGAAGTCTACAGCTCACGGTGGAATACTTTTATATCTCTGGTGGGAGGCTCCAGTTAACTTAACAGAACCCCAAATACAGCAGGATGCTGTAGGAGTGTGCTTTATATTCCTGGTTTGGTCATATCTTAAAATGAGTTTCTTTTTAGATGAGGGGGTACATTCCTTCTCCAGGTACACCTTCCTTCTTGGGGTGAGACATGAGCTGAATGTCAAAATCAGATTTTCTTGAAAGGAGAATAAGCAGTAATCTCAGCAAACAGAAGAACTTACATAAGGACTGGGTTCATAATTTGCACCTAGCTGCATGCCTGAGACAAAAAATGGATCATATTTCCTGCCAAAATAGCTGAGACCTGTCAGATGGTAGCTTTCATCTAAAGAGAGTGGATGCAGCTTGCACCCATGAGCTTGCTCCCAGATGAGGAGGAGTGATTATAAATTATGCATTTGAGAATGGACTATAGAAAATAGGCTGACATTTTTTATACATCTTTACATCCCTGCAGTCTTTTGATCAAGGAATTTTCTTTCAGAGTTGCTTTTTGAGGCCTCTGTGGAATAAAGCTCAGAGTGTTTGACTGAAATAGCATGCATTTTTCATCTGGAGAGAAGGCAGCTGCCCCACAAAACTGGAACTGTATGAGACAAAATCTATTTATTTATCGTGCTCTATACCGGCACTGGGTATGTTGCAACAGACTTCAACTTGCTCAGGGCCAAAGGACAAATTGTGTACAACAGCGTTTCCCTAGTTATGTGTAAAAACAGCCATGGACACCATCATGTGCTTGTTGGCCAAGACAGAACCAGCTGGAAGGGGTCTCTGTCGGACAGTGCTGGCACACGAGTAGTGATGAACTGAAGAACTAATTTACCATATACTAAACTCTCGGGTAGCTGAGAGCTGTCCTAGGAAACTTGGCACCCAGGTAGGACAGTTACTGTCAGCATGTAAGAGCATGAGGGGAAGGGCCAGGGTCCCAGTGCACCCTTCCAGCTGGGAAAGAGTCCTACAAAACGGCAGTTAGAGGCAAGGCAGTTATGAAAGATATTGCAACCAAGCAACCAACTGCAGAAATAAGGCAGGCTGCTAACAGCCCCGATCCAGGGCTGGCGAACCTTCGGAGAGACTGATCAACGAGTGAGAAGATGCGAAGAATGGGTTAGAAAGGTCCCGTGCCATCTAACAGACTGAAGGCCTCAACGGGTGAAAAGAAGGCTGAGCTGCAGGAGTACAAGCAAGACTGATTCACGGCCGGCCATATTTGATGGACATTTTACAGCAGGTAAAACCGAAGCTGGAGAGACTCCAGACTACTGGAGATGCAGCGCAACCTGCACCAGAGCCTACAAAGAAAGACGAGGGGGCAGAAGTATTGTGAGCTACATCACAAAATAATGCCGTGGGTAATTTTATTGGGTAACTTGTGCCAGCCGCAGCAAGTGTGTGTGGTGTCCTTAGCGTTACCTTGCTTTTTGGTTGTGAAACTCGCTAAAGAACAACCATGCCTTCACTCTGGTGGGCAGCACGGCACAAAAGGGTGCCGTCCCCGGGGTGGGCAACGCGGCAGCCATCTCTTTCTCCCAGGACGTCGGAAAACTGGAGGCACCCACACCGCCCGTCCTGAGCCTGGGGATGCCTCCCGCCTCCCGCGGGCACACAGCAAGGCCGCCGGGGGGGTCGGCAGCCGCTCCGCCCTCCCGAGTGGGG
>JAVJGG010000040.1:20051040-20071903 GCA_035590195.1 Aviceda cuculoides
GAAACATTCAAGGTCAGGTTGGACGGGGCTCTGAGCAACCTGGTCTAGTTGAAGATGTCCCTGCTCATTGCAGGGGGTTGGACAAGATGACCTTTAAAAGTCCATTCCAACCCAAACTATTGTATGATGCTATGATTAGAGGCTTGGAGAACTTGATGTGGAAAAAATGTGAAGGAGTTGGGTTTATTGAGCCTCAAGAAGGGAAGACTCAAGAGGATCTAATCCCAGTCTTCCTAAAAGGTGGTTATAGAGAAGACAGAGGTACTTTCTTCTCAAGGATGTACAGTGGCAGGGCAAGAGGCAATGGGCACAAACTTAAAATAAAATCTTCACTGTAAGAACAATTTGACTTTGGAGTAGGTTGACTAGAGAAGTGGTGGAATCTCCCTCGCTGGAAATACTTAAGACTTGGCTTGGTGGGGCCTTGGATGGCATCATCTAAGTCCCTGCTTTCAGTAGACACTTGGACCAGATGGTCTCCAGAGGTCTCTTCTAATGTGGACTTTTCTATATTCCTATGAAAAAGTTGTTCACAAGGAGAGTAGGTAAGCACCAGGACAGGGCTGAGAGAGGTTGTGAGATCTCCATTCTTGGAGAATTTCAGAATTTGACTGAACAGCGCTGTGAGCCATGTGACTGGCCTGTGCTATTAGAGCAGAAAGCTGGACCAGGAGACCTTAGAGGTCCCTTCTGACATGAGTTTTTCTGTGATTGTATGAAGATGAGGTTCTCTGTATCTCCTTCTTATCCTCAATGTTTTCAATCCTGATGATCTTATTTTCTTTGACTTAAACTAGCAAAGTATTATGCAGTACTAATTATTTCTACTTTTTTAATCACAAGCCGTTTAGTGATTATGTTCACATCTGCCAAAACTGGCATAGTTTGTGTAAACTATATTCAATATTAATTGCTTTTTGAGCTGACTTTCTTCCTTTGAATTAGGGATGCTCTAAAGTATCTCACTGAAGCTCTTCAGTCCATCAGTGAAGTAGAACTTGACGATGTAATTGAAAATGTCATTGATGCCGTTGAAAAACAGCCTTGTAAGTAAACAATTTATTTTTCTCAAGCTTTCTAAGTTTATTTTGTGCTTATAATGTTATTTCGACAAAGAGTTACTGGCAGCATATACAATAAGGTGTCATTCTAGTCTACCGCGTTGTTCAAGATAAATGTATTTGTTGACTTTTTTTTTTTAAATACTGAACTTTGTAATGTCAGCAAAAGATACTGTAATTTTGCCATTTAAAAAGTTGGCAGCCTCGTACCTCCTGACTTTTCCAAGAGTAGTGAAATTTTTCAATGCCAGTTACTAAAAGCACCTAGCTGAGTTTGTATGGCCATCTTTGCATCTGAAACTGTAATTTTAAATATTGAAATAAACCAAAGAAATAATGAGAAATTAATTAATTTGTTATTCAGTAGACCAGGTCCAGAAAAGGGTTAGGGTTGTTGGCAGCTATAATCTGAGGGGCCTAGCGGTGGGTGCAAGAAGGAAACAGTTGCATTCCTTTGTTCAGAGATCCTGCCCCCACATGCAAATGGAATGGGAGATGCCAGTGCACCAGTATAATGGTCCAGCATATTAACTTAAACCAACTGCGGATGGAGTTAACCATCACCTGGATGTTCTCTGAAGCAGCAAGGCAGATGCTGGTGTTCTGTTACGCCAACCTGATCTCATGATGGGCAGAAGGCGCTGATAACACTTGGGGCACTGTAGCACTGGAGAAGTTGTACCAGCTTGGCATGTGAAAGTACGTCAAATTCTATAAATTACTAAGTCCAAAAGTGCAATGCAGAAAACTCCTGGAAAATCCCCTAAAAACATGAGCCACTCAAAGAGCTGAGCTTTTGCTGGTAAAGTTCTCATGACCCATTTGGTTCTGAGCATGCCTAAAAATCCATCATCTTGGCAGGAATATTTTGTCTGGGGACTGCTTCCTGCTTAATTGGGACAGTATGTCCTGAGGTACACAGATCCAATGTCTCTGCTCCTGAGCGCCATGAAAGGCATGGGGTAGTAGCTCAAAATATACCTGACACAGTCTGACAGCATGAAATAATAGGAGTTGTAGCACTTCTAGTTAAAGAATGTGACTGACAGGTGGCACTGATGCCTGACATATATGTGTGTTTACTGATCAGAGCTCATGAGAACTAGGAAACTTGGGCTCACTTCCACTTTTTGGCTGAGGAGATTCAAATCCATATAAAAGTCATGTAAAATAAATACTAGGCCTTAGGTGAGTTCAGGAAACCTTCCCAGCCTATCCTATTTAATTGTAATTAAATCAAGGGTGGGCACCTGCTTGTTCTGTAGTTTCGCTAGAGCACAGACTACAGAAGTTATGACTATATTCTTACACTAGTCATAGGATAACAGGTCATAGCTGATCAAACAGGCAGTAAAAGCAGTTTGAAGAACGGGTCCTGATCTAGCATAAAGGCTGCTGATACAAATTAATGCATCCACATTTTTGAACAAATTTGAGTCTGTACAGGAAGCTCTAGGCCAATGTAGTGAGTACACTCACCAACACTGGTCTTTGTCAAGGGTGTGATCTTATGCTATGAATTCTCATATTGTCCAGCTAATGCTTGTGAGTTGTTTGAGGTTAGGGGTAGAGATGCAATTCAGACATGCTGGTCTCTCTTGTGATTTCTGCTAGCTCCTTTAGTGCCCCTTTTGCTCTGCTATTCATCACTGTCTTACAGGAATTGTGATTTTAAGTCCCATTCCCTGATTAGGGAACTCAAGGGCAGATTTTAATGTTCTGGTTTCTGTTCCAGGAGCCCAGCAGTTAGGCTTGGCAGTGCCGACCAAGTCCTTTTGTGAATCTGCATTGATTGGTCTTCCCTTCAAATTCAGCAAAACATTAGCATTTAGAAATATTTTTAAATTTCAGCTATCAGTTTAAATCCACGAAGACAACAATGTGCCTATCTCCAAAATTGTGTTAAACTGTTTGAATACTTATTTATGACAGCAATCTGTGTGATAATGTTCTGGAACAAAATTAACCTCCAGAATGTGAAAGCTCAGATCTAACACATTTGTAGTATATTTGGCACCTTTGCATAAACTATAATTGTCTTGTTCTCCATGTTTAGTGAATTAATGGTGGGCATGGTATGAGCGTGGGTTATTTTTTCACTAGAGATGTATCCTTCTGATAAGAATATTAAGTGATCCATTTGTAAAGAGAAAACAATGTGTGTCATTAGCTTACTGAAAATATGCTTATTTGTGTGTTATATTCCTCTGAGAAGACTGAACCATTTTTTGTAAAATATTTGAGACCTACTTACTTTCTTACTTACTACTTTCCATAGGCTGCAGTTTTAATCCTTTGAAATTTTCTTTTTAGTGTCATCTAATATGATTGAACAATCCACAGTGGAAGCAGCTGTCCAAGAATGTAGCCAGGCATCAGATGAAACTATGTACAGTAACATTATTTTTTTCTTTGAGGTTTATGGGAGTTTCTATGCATTCCCTTATTTCTTCTTGGGAAAATAAATGTCAGGCATTTTCCGCAGTGCTACACATGCAGTAATTGCTTTGTGTGTTTGTCTTTCTGGTACTGTCTTTGAAGGTTAGTAATGTTCCTTCTTAGAAAATTTGTTCTCATGGGTAGGCCTCCAGGGGATTCTAAATATAATGCTGACATTCTGGAATTAAAATGCTATAGTTATGTTTTACATGTGATACAGGTTGAATATTAACCAATAAAATAAACCAATAGTTAGAACGCAGAGAGAACTTATTATTTCTGTTCATGTCTTTATTTCCTTTTCTCTAGATCAAAATTATCTAAGATTATTTTTGTGCCTTTCATAAGGTACTTGTTTTCTGAAAGCACTTGGGAAAGTTTTCCTCCATGGTGCTTGTTTCTGCTGTTTTTGTATAGCAGGGCTGCTTTTTGGAAACTGTGATTGATTTTCACTCTTTGATAATAAAGCGGAGAGCAATTACTTGAGTTTCTGAGAACTTTTATTTGTGATTGTGATGAATGTGTTTCCTTTAGTGTTTGTGTTGTGTATTGGCATTGTAATGCAAAGCATGAAAATAAATGGTTTGCTAGGTGTGTCAGTTAGATACTGTGATCCCACAGTTTCTCAATATGAAGCAAATTTGTTTTTTACTTTTCTCCTTGTTGTTGAACCCTTTATGATGCAGATGGTTTGAATGTGATTTTTCTTTGTGTCACTTTATATACTTGTCGTCTTCACTCCAGAAGTGAAGAGAAATCTGTATGCACAGATTCTCAGTGCAGAGTGTGAAGGGCCAGCCTCTACAAGTCTCTTGAATTATGTTGCAGAAAGCTTGAAGGCAAAGTTTTGTAATAAAATGCACTCTGGAGCCTAAGACATCAGTGTCTGATAGGCAATGATGGTTGTCCTGTGCTTGTAAGCCTTACTGAAGGTTCATGGGATAATTTTATCAACTCTGATGAATTTGATCCACTTACAGTAAGAGGGAAATGAGAGGCGTCAGATAAGAAAGCCAAACCAGTAAATATAATGGGATCAACTCGATTAATGGTTTGAAGAGTTGTGCATGTCCATTGTTAAAACCTATTCACATTAACCATGCGAAGGCTGTTCTGTTGTCAAAAAAGATAGCAGAGGATGGTAAGGGAAGGAGATGTTTCCCTCTCTCATTTCTATATGAACTTCTGAAGAGTTTCCTTTTTTGAATTAGAAGATGCAGTAGTATCCAATAAGTAGAGTGATGTGGAAGAAATGGTGATAACACAGGGTGACAGTGAACATAATTTTATTCAACATGTTTTGTTACTGTTTGTTTCATCCACTTCAGATAATGTTGTAAATGTGTTCTTATTTCAGAGAAAATGTTTTCAACATTATTGGAGCCTTTGATATTCCACGTTATATTTATAATTCAGAAAGGAAGAAGTTTTTACCGTAAGTCTTGCATATTTTAAGTTTCAACTATTTCTTGTTTTAGGAAAAAAGCCTCTATTTCTATATGGTTAAAAGTCTGTTTTCTAATCTTTCCCGCTTGGGTCTGCTCATCTCAAGCCTGAGTGAGAAAGTGAGACAATTTTGTTTCTTAGTCTCTAGAGAGCTAGTCAGACTGTGTGATAAATGCTGGCTTGTAAATAAATGTGCCATTGGGTTTTTCCTAGTCCAGCAGGATGAAGCTGAAATGGTGACCTGTATCTCCTGTGGCAGTGTACTCTGTGCTGCCTATCATGTTACTGGCTCTGAAACTTCAGTGTTTATCAGATAGTAAAATGTCCAAACATATTTATGCCATCTAATGAATAAAAGAGACAGTAAGGCTAAGGGCATACATCACTAAATGTAGTTTTTTTTTTTTTTTTTTCCCACATTTGGCTGTTTAATGTTTTTTAAATAAATGTGGTCTGTCACCTGTATTTATTTCTTAGACTGTAGCTTGCAACTCCCTGAAGCCCTAGGGGATTTCTAAGGAGAGCTAGGAGAGCTGAAAAAGGAAAATTAGGAGCAACTGGTGATTCTGGAGGTTGGAGAAAGGAAGAAGTAATTGGAGGAATTGGTTGTAAACATTTTGCTAGCTAAAGAATTTACCTTTAATAGGAAGCAGCCCAGACTGATGAGCCAAAAAGAGGCTGTGGTTTTAAAAAACTTGAAGTGGTGTTACCTGAGGAATGGATAGTGTCATTCATTGTGAGGGTTACAGCAACCTTCGTGCAATGTGCAAATCACATTCTAGCCTTGGTCCATGATTCTGCCAGTCCAGCAAAAGCAATCTGTGTGTTTGCAGTAAGAGTTTCATTCCAGTGCCACTTTCTAGCTTTCCAGGCTATGGGAAGCAGAGAACTCTATGAAGACAATCTGCTAACCAAGAGGAAGAAAATACTCTTGTTTGTGGCCACTTAAAAGACATAACTGCTTTTTTTTAAAAAATGATTTCTGCACAGTCCCATTCAGATGGAAAGATAAATCTCAAGGCCTGTGAGTTAGAGGGAAATTAAATTGATGTAGCCTTCAAAATGCAGGAACACAGGATCCCTAGCAGAAATCTTCCTCACTGAGTAAATAAATTAGGCAGTAGTGTTATAGCTTTTGCAGTACCCTACAACTTTTAGATTAATAAGTAATTTTTGTGTGTGGAATGTACCTTTTTTGATCTTGGTTGTGTTAAACTTCTTGCAGACTATCAATGACCAACTTCCCTGTACCAAATTTATTTGGAACTGCCAGAGATAAAGCAGAGTTGTTTCGTGAACGCTACTCCATCTTACAACAGGTCAGAAAAAGTTTTGCTTTGTTTAACAAAATACACAAAATGCTGGTTTTTATATTCTTACATGTAGGACAGTGTTTTGTGTTGAGGTACTTTTGTGAGCTACAGTTTAAATCTGAGTAAGAACAGGGTCTGTACTAAGGTTTATGAGTCTTCCGTCACCATACAGCATGATGGATTCATGTGTTTTTGCGTTTTAGCATCACGTCATAAGAGGGGATTACGTATTTTTACATGTGTCGTGCTCTTCTCCCTCCTGTAGTCTGGCTCTGTGCTATGTTTGATTAGCACGTCATTGTATGTAGTGCTTGTTGAGACACCTGCTCGGTGCTGGCAAGTACTGCTCAGCCCTACCTGCCTGTGCGCAGCCCTGCCTCGAAGTGTGAGCAAAGTGCCTGGACACAGGCGGACGGCGAGCACAGCTTTTTGTCTGTGCTGCCCTGTAGGCAGCAGGGAGGCCCCCATCTGCACTGCGTGACGTGTGTGTCCTTTGGACCCTGTGGTAGTTGCATGCACAGGGTCAGACACCCCAGAGCAGCAACAACTCTGTCTACCAGGCAGTTTGCTGCCACTTGGAGTATGTGTACTGCAATTTGGGAACTTCTGCCCTGGAAGACCAGTTAACCATTAACTGAAGAAGCTTTAGTTCATACAAACAGTGGTCAGGATTAGTGAAACCTGCTGGAATTGGCACACTCGCACAAAACAGTTGGTTTCTGCAAACATCAGCTGGAGGTGTCCATAGGGTATATATCCTGAAGCCTCCTTTTCCTAGACTGTATTGTGCTATTGCACCTCTTTGCCTGATGGTTTCATATAGACTCTCTGTTGTACAGATTTTGTGTTTGGTTGTCGTATGTATTCCTTTCCAACCTCCAGAAAAGTGAAGGTTCAGGTCACTAAGTGGGTGTGGGCTGCTGATAGGAATTACTGTGTGTGTTACATGGGCTTGTAGCAATGGGTTTGTTCCAAGGAGAGGCTTTCAGACTGCATGAAAAAGAGTGAAAGAAGTGAAAATTTCTAAAATGCATTTTTGTCATGCTTTCTGAAGTTTATCTGTTAGTGTAGCTTGCTCCTGTTATTAAAATAAAAAAAAGCAAACTTACTTTTAAGAGGCCCTGCTCTTTTCCACATAGTTAGCATTTAATACAATTTACCTTCCCTTGCTCTTTCACCCCTTCCTTCCAGGTAGTCAGCAATAACTTATTTTAGAAGCATTACAAATGCTTTTATGTTACTTCTTTGGACTTAGTTTTATTGTCCAGTATTATTGATCATCTGTTTCTTAGAAGCAAATTCTTGTCAAAAAACTGATTATGCTCAACAAATTAAATATTGCTGAATAAAATAGAATAAGAGAACTTTAAAAAGTATTTTGTACAGTGGTTGTAATGAAGTGGCTTTTTGACAGTGCTCATTTATTTTTAAACTGGATTACTTCAATTTTGGTTTCTGCAGAGAACTCATAGACATGAGTTGTTTACTCCTTCAGCAGTCGTTGCTCATCCTGATGACGGTAGGAGCAAATTCCAGGTAAAAAATCTGGGGTTTTTTCTTGCAAAGGGAACTGTACTTGTGTTACACTTTCATGCAGTAGTAGTTCTCCAGTGACATCCTAGTTTTACGTCCAATATGAGTAATCAAAGGAAATGAGTTATTTTTGATCATTTTTAGCCTGTGTGTCAAAAATGCAGTTATTTGGCTTAGATCAGCACAATGACCAAACCACTGAAAAGCAGCTATGAAGTGCAAGAGAAACGTGGCTTCCTGAGGTGGAAGGGCATTAGCTGTCCAGCTTATTACACTTTGCTTCCCTCTGCTTGGGGACATCTTCCCTGCTTCTTTCTTTCATAAGCACTAAATTCACAAACATACAATTGAGTAAGGTCATAACTTTAGTCTGTTTTATTCGTGTCTCAGCTTTCTCATATCAAGTGCTCTCGCTGTGTTATATAGTTTTTAAAAAAGATGAACGTGTGTGTGGGTGTCACTGGCTACCAAATAACAGCTTTTTCTTTGCTCAACTTCCCTGCTGCTGTTCAGAGCATGCCATCATGTAGAAAAAAGCAACTGACCTTAGCCGAGTCAAGCCTGCATCTCCATCCAGGCTTTATAGGCATCTTTCTCCCTTGACTGCTTCCTATCCTCCCTGTCAGCAGTGGCAAATGCATTGCTTATGCTGGTGTCGTAGGAGGATTGTCTCTCTTAACTGCAGCTTGACAGACCAAAGTAAGTTTGTCCAGAAACCACAGACAGCATGCTGTGTGATGTTACCTGTATTACTCTGGAGTGTTCTCTGTCATCCATTTAAGGTTCTTCCATAAAAGTAATTAGTGTTACTGTATGGGTGCAGGCTGGCCCTGTGGTTCAGATTGGATCCTGCTGAGGATCCAATTACTACAATTGACAGTCTTAGGCAAGAGCAGAAATTGCCACTTGGTCTTTTCAGTTTTAATCCAGTTGTAAGCAAAATAATCACAATAAATATTTACTTGCTAAGCAGTTCTTTATGCTGGCAGCCATTATTGGAAATCTTTTCCTAAACTGTGCTACATTTGACATTCAGAAATGTGTCCCTGTTTTTTCTAATGAGCCTGTATTCTCTCATATCTCATTTGTGTATTTACGTAAAAAACAGTGCTGTGTGGTGCTTTGTCTTGCTTGCTTAAGAATAGATGCATGGAGAGTTTGATTTAATTCTTATTTGATTCTTTGCCTTTGCTTCCAGCTTAGAACAATAGAAACTCTGTTGGGCAATACATCTAAAGTGGGAGAAGTGATTGTTCTTGGGATGATAACTCAGCTTAAGGAGGTAGGTTGCTTTTTATTGTGGAGTATCTAGGTCAACATTCATTCAGTGTTATAATATATTAGAAAATGAGAAGACTTAAATATCTCACCACTTTATCCTGTCATATAAGTCAGTGGCAGAACTCCCATCACTGTCAGTGGTGTAAGATCCATTCCCTAAATGAGACTTTTCCACGAGCAGTTGGTGCTAGTGTGTGAGGGAAGATGTCTGTCTTCTTGCTACAAAATTTTGTAATGCTTTATGTCAGCAACCCAGTTACATTTTGTAGGCATGCCCCTTCTTGAAATGCTGGAGCTTCCAATGACTGTGTTTGGACTTGCCATTGCATCGAACTGTGATTGTAGGGGAGGGGTGCGCCAGCAATCTAAAGTGAAGCGGCTCAAAGGGAAGATGCTAAGATACACTTAATATAAACTACATTGTTTTCCTTTCTACCAGTGTGTTCTAAATTTACAATATTAAAAACCGCTAAATTATTTCTAAATGCTGACTGATAGATGCTTCTGATTGAAGTGTTTATGTGTTTGGGTATATTTTGCTTTATTAATTAATCAATCCTGTTTTTTAGGGAAAATTTTTCCTAGAAGACCCTACAGGTGTCGTCCAGCTAGACCTTAGTAAAGCCATATCCTTTTTCTGTGATGTAAGAGTTAAGGAAATTCCTATAGAACTGGGGGATTTTAAATGGAATAATAAATCAATACTGACCATTAAAAATTACATCTTGAGAACTGCAGCTCTGTCTTTTTCCTTCTTTTCAAATTACTGGGTTGCTGCAGCTCAGCACCCTTTCACAGAGACTGTTAGGACAAGGTTAGTATTCATCCTAGTGGCAGCAGAGTGTGTTCCTGTTCGCGGGCTGTTTATGACCTTACCTGCTCACACTGCCAGGTGATTGCCTGGCTCTGAAGGCAGCCTATGAACTTTCAGTAGTGTCCAAATGTATTACACCACCTGGAAAGCAAACTTCGGCTAAAGAACTAGTTTAAAAGTCCTGATCTAAGAAAAATATTTTTCTTAACCTTTCTGCACCAGTTCCACAGTGGTTTATATACTGAATCATGCTTTGTTTTGGCAGAAGGTAAAGCAGACTGTTTTTCTTAGCTTGTAATAAGTTATTCTGTTAATGGCTGTTGCTGCAGTTACATGTCTGCCAGATGTGGCTGAACAGGCAAGTCTCATGTTGATGAGGCTTCGCCATAAGATGAGTTTGTGACTGAAATTTTTGGCCATGAGCCTTTCCTGTTACCTCGTGGGCTCTAGAGACAGAGAACGGAGCTCTGCGAAATTTGTGGGTTTAAGCGATGTCAATGGGATGTGAGCATCTGTAGCAACTTTGAGGATTGGCCTTAGTTAGCCTGGCTCCAACATGCTTGAAGGAGATGTGACTAGATTAGGAAGACAGACTAGAATAACCAAACAGTATGATTTAACAATCTGAAAATGCTGCTTTCTGTTGGCAAAGCTTTGGTTCTTCAGAGGCTTTAATGAGTCTTCTTATTAAGATGATGTAAGGGCTTGCAGTTTTGGAGCCTTGTTTTAGCAAAATAATGGACATTGCTGTTTGTAGAATATTATTCTGTGCAATATACATAATCCCAGTCTATAATAATGTGTTTTATGTTTAAAATTTATGAAGTAAATAAAAGTTAGGAGCACAAATGATAGTGAGGATAAGACCCTAATACTTCTGTTCCTCTAACAGGTGGGACAGTTCTCAAGAAAGGGTGTAATTTGATGGAGACTTTTCTGAGGCAGGGCCAGCAAAAATGATTCCTGTTCCCCTACATTCTTACTCGGTTGGGTTGAGAAGGTTGTTTATGTGGCTGTGCAGCAAATCCATTCAAAGAAGTGTCTGGGGTAAAAAAATAGTTGGTTTCTTGCTCAGCCTGTTTTTCAGCCAGATAGTTCCCTGGTCTGGTTCACCACTAAACAGCACAGGGACTGGTGCTATCACAAGAGAGGGATTGATGGAGGCTGGGACTAGCTATGCAGCACAGCTGCCAACTGTCTGACTAATGTCTAGGACGTGGTGTTGTTAGAAAAACTAAAGGTTATTTTGTTGTTCAAAAATCTCTTAGGTTGGTATGAAGATGAAGTTTTTCATGTGAACGCTTTTGGATTTCCGCCTACTGAGCCTTCTGCTACCACTAGGTATAAAACTGACTTTCGGCAGCCTCACTCCATATTTTGTTAGAGGTTTCTAAGTAAGCGCATTATTATTTTAGAATTTCTGTGACATTAAAGTATGCTATTCTTCCTCCTCCACAAATGCTTCAAAATAAATACAGTTTTAAGGAAGCAGTTCTGGGACTTGCTGGTCTACTTGGACCAGAACTAAAGCCTGTAGTGTTAGCAGAAAAACCCTTCCAAAGGCCGTTGGGTTCTGCGTATTAACAGCAATTGGGATCTAAGCCCTTCTCAATTGCAAAACTAGGTAAGTATTACATGGGAATAAGAAATTCCTTGATGCTCAAAGAGTGGATGTGGGAAAGAACCCAGGATAAATATTACTCTGAGATGATCTGCTAGGTTATGGCAGGGCAGCGGCCCTGTTTTATGTCTAGGTGGCTGCCATTTCTCTTCCTTGGTTTCTCCATGAAGTACTAAATTATTATTGATCCTATCTGAGCTACCTATCATAATAATAATAATTAAAATGTTTTAAGTGAGTCATCATCAAAACTACTAATGATTTGGGAAAAAACCAGAACTAACTTGAATATTTTAATGATGTAGAGCCTTCTATGGGAATGTAAACTTCTTTGGAGGGCCTTCTTCAGCTTCAGTAAAGGCTTCTGCAAAACTAAAGCAGCTGGAGGATGAAAATGAAGATGCCATGTTTGTATTCCTTTCTGATGTATGGCTGGACCAAGCAGAAGTACTTGAAAAGCTTCACACAATGTTTTCGGGTAGGTGAGAACTGCATTGACTCTGAGCCTTGTTATAGAGAATTTTCACCATTTTCCTTAGCCCTTAGCAGCCTTGATGGCTGGAGCTGATGAGTGCAGCAAGGCAGTCTGATGCCTAGCTGGTCCTTGGTTCCCAGCCGTGGCTCTGTACCCTCCTTGACATGGGCTGGGAATTCTGACCCCATGGTGAGCTAATTGAGGGAATAGCTCAGCAGAAGACTAATTGCCTTTGTTGGAGAATTAGTTTTATGCTGGTTTAGCTTTGTGAACTCTTCATCATGTGGTTGCTCATGTGAGCATCCCTGTCAGTCAGGGGAAGCTGTGTACAACTGACAACAAGACAGCGGTTTGTGTGCCTTTTTTCAACAGTATACTTTTAAATGAAAAAGTCAGGCAACAATTTTCAAGAGTTCTGTTATTACTGTATTGTGTGTTTTTGATCAACTTCCACTTTGAGAAAGCTAGAATAAGCCCAACTGTTGCATTTTTTGGTGGGATCCCACTGAGCCCAAGCCCAAAGCCAGTGAAGTCTCACTCTAATTTTGGTGACAGCTATTTGCATTTCATGGTTGCTATTATATTTATTTTGGATCTTTCTCTAACAGTTTTAAAAATTGGATTGTATTATATTTTTGCAAGCTGGCACTTCATAAATCACTTAGTACTAACACTGTTTGGACAGTAGCCATTTTATGTGCTGTGACAAGAATGTTTCCCTTGCTTGTGAAAGTTCCTCCTAGGCTTAGTTTAAAGAAAACTTCTTACTTCACTGGAGATCAGCAGTCCCTCGAATGCCTTCTGGTTCTACCAGTGAAAAAATGTTGGTTACTCTTAAAATATGAACTGTTTCTTCCACGCGTCATTACATTAGTAATGTTGACAACATTTGGATAGCAAGCATCTGTGAGATCTGTGAATTGCTTCTTTGTATTCCAGAGCAGTTTTGGAACAGCTTGTCCTGTCTGTCTTGGGTAGAATGGAAGTGTGAGAAGGTGGCTGCTTTAAAAATAAGCAACATAAAATTAAGGGTGGGAAACTGCTACTCACCTGAAGAAAATTAGACACAAATTACCACACTCATCCAGAAGTTATGAAACCAGTTCCCTATCTTGATCAAAGTTGGCAAGATCCTTGAAGCAAACTGAACTTGACCTAAGATTGCGTATGCTGAAGTAATAAAGGGACTTTGGTCAGTGAGTTTAATGTACTGAACTCAACTGGCGAAGATGCATACATTGCATTTACTATTTTGAGACTTTTTTTAATAGGCAAGTAATAAGCTTCATCATTATAAACTGAAAATAATAGCTGAGTGGAATAGGAAGGAAAAAACATAGATGAGCCATTTCTCTGTTATAAACAATTCTGTCCTATTTACCAACTGGATTGAAAAATAGTGAAGTAAATCCAAGTCTGGGACTGCATGTTAGGGAAATGGAGAGTAACCTGGAACGTGAGATGAATGCCTGAGTAGATGTTTTTATTTTTATTTTAGGGATGGGAATCAGGTTTCTTTTTTCACTCTTTGCTATAAAGCATGTGTTTCTGTGTGATTAGTGATATTGTGAGGATTCATCAGATTCTTAAAATGCTCAGGCAATTCCTGTTACTGTTGCTTTATGATGCCGAAGAGCAAATTAAATGTTGGTAGAGCCCTTGAATTGGAATGATGCATGGAGGTTAATAGTAATCCAGTGCTACCTACTCACTATTTTTCTCTTTAAGGAAAGAGTGCGTTTTAAAATTGTATTATTTATTATAATTGTACTTTGTGTAATTATATGACTGGGGCAGTAGCTAGTTGGATACACACGAACAGTGGTGTTGGAACTGGGCCTGTAAATATCAGAGGGCTTCCTTGAAGTGACATCTGTATGTTGCCATCATCCTTTTTAAACTAACAAAAGCCTGTATCAAGAAAATAGTTCAGGTGTATTAATAGCAGCAGAGCTTGACGTGCTGTTTCAGTTTCTGCCTTTCAAGGAATGGAGTGGAGGCTGAATGCTGAAAGATACTGAAGTGAATGGATATACTCACAGATAACTCTCTTTTCCCAGGTTATTCCTCTGCACCTCCAACCTGCTTTTTCTTTTGTGGAAATTTTTCATCTGCACCATATGGAAAAAATCAAATTCAGTCACTGAAAGGTAGGGAAGTCTTTGTATACAGTCAGACATGTACATTAAATTAAAATAATGATGGCAAAACAAATTAAGAGAGCAGGAAAGAAACCCTTATTTTCTAAGTGACGCATTTTTTAATGTACTGAAGTATAGGGGTGATTCATATAATGTGTGTTTATTCTCTAACCAAGTGTTGTATCATAGATTTTTTTTTTTCCTGACTCTAGGTTCTTTGAAGGCTCTTGCAGATATTATATGTGAATATCCCAGCATTCATAAAAGGTACCCAGCAAAGTGCTATGAAAAGAGACATTTGTTTATTTTGTGAAACCTTTGTTTTAATTACTTTAAGAAGCTAACGGATACGATAGAGAGACAATATGGAAGCTGCTATTCAGTGAGCAAAGGTGAAACTGCCTCTCCTTGGAACATTTTCCACATGGATTAAAGATGGCTTGTGATTCCCCAAAAGTACTATTTGGGTGAGCCCTTTTCTCCCGCAATTCCCTTGAAATCAGCAGGGTTCTGCCCAAGCAGTTCTGCTTTATAAACTGACGTTGAAGTTTTGATGCTGCTACAAGCACCTACAGGCCTTCTGTACGAGCCCTGGCAAATGTAATCCGAAACACTGACTGCTGCCTACATGGAGGCATCTCATTTCTATCTTTTCCATTCTTGCATACCTGGTTCTCCACGGCCGCTAGTTTGAGAACTAACCAAATCAATGCAAGCCTGCAAAGGAATCTTTTATTTATCCCTTCTTGTGTCCCTGCTCTGTGGGAGCCCCATTCCAGGCCTGGAGAACTAAATCCCTTCTACAGATTTGAATATACAAAGGAAAGTAAAATGGGCAGGCAGCCAGGCTTATCCTTTCTGGCTTCTGATCTTTGAAGTCGTAACAGTAGTGCCTAAAGTAGACCTAGTTTCTAGAATGGGCCCCAAAAGCAGGAATGGCCACAGCCTGCAGGTCTTGAGCTCTGTGTGAGATGTAAGCAAGCGTGTCTCCTGTACTGATCCTGTGTCCCAGTGGGGCTTTCTTGGTGTGCTGCTGCTGGATTATCCGGGGTCCCTTTATTGGATCCTGGAGCCCACTACCACCGGGTCCTGAGCCAGGCTGCACACCTGGTCTGTCTCCCTTCCCGCAGTCAGGCCCCCTTGCACAGTGAACAGTTTTTAAGGTTTCCTCCACTTTAGTGGGGAATGAATATGTATCTACGCCTTAGCTGTGATTTATGTGGTTCTTAAGGTCAGGAAGAGCTGTCATCTCAGCCCCAGAACGGGTTATTTGCATGCGTCTGTGGAGTAATGGCTGTATGTAACCAATGTTTAGATACTTCAAGGATCATTTTGTTTAAAAGTGATATGTTGAACTTTTTACAGTAGTCGATTTGTGTTTGTTCCTGGCCCTGAAGACCCTGGTCCTGGTTCTATTTTACCAAGGTCAGTTTGCTTTGCTTTCTCAAATTTTGGAATTTTGAATTAAATAGTTAAAGAAGGTAAGAGTCTTGGTTGATAACATCTGTTGCTATTTATTTTAGACCTCCCCTGGCTGAAAATATTACTCAGGAATTCAGACAGCTGGTGCCATTTTCAGTTTTCACCACAAATCCTTGCAGGTAACACTAACTTACTGCCATTTTTTTTTTTTTTTTTTTTTTTTCTGAATGACTAATTTATGTGGAGATGTAATTTTAAAAAATTACAAATTTTGAAAAAAATTGTCTTAAATTTTTCAAATTATTAGAATTCCTCACTTGCATTAATTGTAACTAGTTTTAAATACATTAATACATTAATAAATGAGTGATGAAAGGAAGTAGTGCTAAAAGTTTGATAGTGAGTATCAAAAGCATCATGTTTTTTCTGAATCTGGAGAGAATGAAGGGAAGATGGGAAAGTATGATTTTAATTGAAATGTGCTTTTTCATTTTGCTGTATTAGGGGGAGATCAACTTCATAATGCAGCTCCCTATCTTTTAGTTTCATCTCAATTTATTTAATTTTATTAATGTTTTCCATTTAGGATTCAATATTGCACCCAAGAAATAATTATCTTTCGTGAAGATTTGGTAAACAAAATGTGCAGAAACTGTGTCCGCTTCCCTAGCAGCAACATGGACATTCCCAACCATGTGAGTGAATTGTGTTCAGCATTTCTTGCTAAGATCTCCTTGACTTCTTTTTTAATCAGCAGGTCTGCATTTAGGGCGCTCTGATCCGCATTCTCATGACGCGTTGCAAGAGTAACCAAGAGGGATTGTAAGAAGGATCTATACGTTTAGTATTATTGCCTTCATTTCCATCTTGACAGTAAGATAACTGAAACAGTGATACTGATTGATGGCATTGAGTCATTCTGACTGTCCCACTGCAGGTGCCCTTGAACGCGGAATTTCATAGCAGCTGACTCTTGGTGTATGTGCACCAGCGATGAATGTCGCACCAAGAAACATTGATTCCTAAAGGCAAAGTTTAATACAAATTACATTTTTTTTTTAAGATGTGATCAATTAACCAGTGACCTTTGCAGTAAAGCAGCATGTCACTTTTCCAAAAGGTCATCTGCTTCTTCTGCCTGCTCACTTGACGTCTTAATCCTGCTTTTGATACATCGCCACAGCACTCCAAGTTATGATTCTAGTTAATGAATGCACAGCAGGAGTTGATGGGACTTACTGATATAATTGAATGAGAATGATCCAGGCAGTACTGGCTCATTGCAGTGATGGATGGCGTCTGTTTCTATTTATTTTATAGGGTTTTTGTTTGTTTGTTTGATTCAGATACTTCTTTTAGCTCTTTCTTCCTTCGTTCCATCACGACAGTGCTCAGTTTCCTTGTGAACACAGGGAAGCTATTGCAGACGCTGATGCACCTTGTTTTTGGTGTGCACGTGTGCATATATGTATGTGTATGCTGCAAGCCACCACTTCCCTGTACTCATACAGGGCTTTCTCATGCTTGGAAAGGAATCATGAAAGAAATATAGAATTATGTATTGCAACGCTTTCTGCAGATACGCGTATTGGGTCACTTTTGCCTACTTTAGTTTTTCTCTGCCATTTCTGCCTGTCATTAGTTTTTCAATTCAGCCATCAGTGTAAAAAGATGAATGAGAGAGGGAGATTTTGTTACTAACATTAGATTGAATTAACAGTGACTTTAAGCCTTGTACAATATTAGTGGAATAACTGGGCCTATGCTTGGTACATCATTTTCTTCCAACAGCAGATCCTTTCACCAAGTTGCTGTAGCGCTTTTGGCCCTTTGGGAAACATGGAGCCTAATGGCAGCTACATGATTGATTAGAGATAATGAAAGCTTTCAAGGGGCTCGAGGAGAGAGTTTCAGGAACCAAAATACCCTGGGTGGAATTTGCCAGATGAAAAAGGGAATTTCAGGGGGCAGCTGGTGCCTGGAGCAGGGCAACTCCCAGAACAGCCAAAGGAATCAAAATCATTTGAGAATCAAATGATTTCCTCAGTTCAGGGAAAAGACTGTGTTTAAGTGTGGGTCTTGTTGTTAACCGGTACCGTGAGGGAAGCCATGAGGAAAAAAAACCAAACCACAAAATGAAAGTTATGGTAGCATTTATACTTCCTGGGTTGGAGGAACAGGTAAGCAGATTCTCTCTGTTGGAGAGTCTGATGGATGAAATAGTTTGGACATCTTCAAGTATTGGCTGATATGCTTTAGAAAGGACTTTGTGTATTAAAAATAAAACAAACAGCACAGCAGCTGACTGTCGTAGGGGAGTTGCTGCTTTACTCTAGAAATCATTAATGGTCAGAGGGAGTGAGATACACACAAAACATTTCCAGGTTCAAAGCTTCTTTATTAACAGGGCATTAGCATCGGCAGGAATGAATTTGACTTGTAGAGAATGGTTGAAACTGTTTATGTTTACCTTGCAGTTTGCAAAGACTATATTATCACAAGGACATCTGACGCCACTTCCGCTGTACGTTAGCCCCGTGTACTGGGCCTATGACTACTCCCTGAGGGTATATCCTCTGCCAGATATGCTCGTCATTGCAGATAAATACGACCCATTCACCGTCACCAACACTGACTGCCTTTGCATAAATCCTGTAAGATTTTGTTATGCTTTACCAAAATAAGAAGGGGGTACAGTCACATTCGAGTTTGTCTCCTACTATTTGTACAGTATTTTGCTTACGCAAGTGTGGTATATACATTTTTCTTTACAGGGTTCATTTCCTAGAAGTGGATTTTCATTCAAGGTATTCTACCCCTCCAACAAGACAGTTGAAGACAGGTAAATATATTCACTTTCTCATTTAAAAAGAAATATCTTTTTATTTGCTGACTTTCTGATTATCAGGAGGAACACAGAAAATCAATTATATAAACAGAGTGAATGTTCTAGCAGTTTAACGTAGACTTACACTTCATACTTAGGCAGTGTAAGAAATCCAAATGCCTAGAACTAAAATAAAAAAATTTAGAAATTACAGTGAAAATAACAATGATGAGAAGCATGATCCAAAGGTTACATGACAGACAGACTGTACTATATGATCCTCAGTAATTGAGACCCAGTTGGGAAACAGATTCATTCATGCTTGTTACATAAGTTAATTACACTTAGGAAAAATTCTTGGTTCATTTTGTGATCATCATCAAGCCCAGAAGCCACTTTCATACTTTGATTTCATGTATTTAAAATCTGTACTTATTCATTCCAACTGTGGTCTTCCAATGACTGGGAAAAAGGCCAGCTGCAACACCAAAAAGTATTAAAAAGTATCAAAGGTCTTAGAACTGTGATGAAAATTTGCCTGTTTGAAATAATGATGGGGTAACCCAACGGGAAAAGTGGATACTTACCTTGTCTGATTCAGTTTCATGCCTTGTTGCAAAAGCTGTGTTTTTCCCAAATGGGAGTGTATGACAGCCCCCACCCTCCCAAGGGAATTGATAATAGATTGACCCATGTGACCTTGACTTGAATATAGAAAACATCATACCATGAGATGCTTTAGGTCTTCAAATAATTTAAAACATTATCAGGTCTTTCGTAGATCAAGAAATATAATAGTATTGTGAACTATCTTTTTAAAAAAAACTAAATACTGTTTTTGTTTGGTATTTTCAGCAAGCTTCAGGGTCTCTGAGTTTCTGCGAGACTGCAAAAAGGGAGCGAGCCTCTGTAAAGCCAACTGTAGCACTCATGTGAGATGGAGTGTTTTTTATGATGTATTACAGACTGTTTATAATAAATGTCAAAGCCAAACATGGTGTATTTTGTACACAAACTCTTACAGGAATAGATACTGGTGTTAGTTTAGATAAAATTTAGAGTCACAGTGAAGATTAATTGGCAAAGCATAATAAAAGAAGGCAACTGGAGAAACCAAATGCATGTGTATCAAATAGGAAATACCTATCTTTTAAAAAAAGAAGTTAAAGATAGGGCAAACTTTGTCTTTCACCATGCTGAGTTGAAGTGACAGCTAGTTATCTACAGGAGATACTGGAAATGTGAGCTAGGGTTTTTCTTTGGACAGGAAAGGTCTAGAGAAGATTACGAGCTGTTCTTTACTGATGGCAGGATATAATCTGTTTGCAGATAGTATTATGCAGGCAGGGCAAGGAGGGGTAAGAGGAACAAGGACATAGTCCTTTGAAATTTCTGCAGGAGGCCAGGGGGAGGAAATCTTGCTGAAGGAGCAATCAGGAAGGTGGGAAGGAGTCATGTCCCGGCAGCGCTAACTTCTGCGTCAGCAGTTGGTTTGGCTTACAGCGGAGAGCAGCCTGTCGGCACGTGAACCCGGTCCCTTTTCGATGGAACTAAGCAAAAACCTGCTCCAGCTGCTTGCGGGCATCGAGCCCAGGGGAGCAGACTGGTGCCACCCCGAAGTGCCCAAATCAGGTGTAGAGCAGACGGGGGACCCTCAGCAGCTGTTTTGTTTCACAGAGCCCTTCCTGCCGCGCTGGCATCGACATGAGCATGGCTCGGGGGGCAGGACAGCGGTGGGGTGTGGATGGAGGCCGGGTACAAGAGGTGTGAGCTAAACTGTGGAGCATCTAAACCCAAACCGCAGGAGAGACTACGCCAGCATTGCTGACCGTGCTCCCTGACCCTGGGCCAGGAGGGGAAGGCACTGCCAGCTCAGAGCTGCGGGAGAGGAGGGGGAGCGGGAGCCACCCCTGTGGCAGACATTGAGAGCCGCCACTGAGGTGAAAGGCGGGAAAGGCTCAGCGAGGATGGAAGGAAGGGCTCTGAAGTGGAGAGGACTCGATTCTGAGGAAGACCACCAGGGAAAGAGCCCGCCATGTTGCTTGGCGTATCCATAGCAACTGGCCGGAAGGGCCAGGCGGCGCCATCTTGTTTACCGTCACCATAGCAACGAGCCCGGCAGCGCCGCAGCCGCCATCTTGTTTGGCGTCTCCCACGGCAACGAGAGCGGCCGGGCCGGGTCGGAGCCATGGCGGGCGCGGGGCGGCTGGAGGAGCTGGAGCTCAGCGCCGAGGAGGCGGAGCGGCTCCGCCGGGCCTTCCGCGACAAGCAGTTCCAGGCGCTCTTCGCCGACTACGCGGCGGAACTGGCCGACCCGGAGCAACGTCGGCTGTACGAGGAAGAGGTGGCGGCTTTGGAGAGGGAGCGCGGCGTGGAGGTGCGCTTCGTCCACCCCGCGGCGGGCTACGTGCTGCGCACCAGCCAGGCCGGCTCCCGCCGCTGCGACCTCAACGTCTGCAGCAACCCGCAGGTCGGCCCGCCGCACGCCCG
>JAVJGG010000040.1:20072780-20089480 GCA_035590195.1 Aviceda cuculoides
GGGGAGCCCGCCGAGCCACCCGTGGCACCGTGCTCCGGCGCCGCTTCTCCCGCTCCGAGCGCCAGCCCCGAGCCGGTCGTGCACTGCGGCCTCGGCGAGGGTCCGTGCCTTCCCGAGAGCCCGGCCCCGCCGGCGGCAGAGGGCAGCCCCGGTGAGATGGCTCTTCCCCAGGGCTCCGGCGGCCCCGAGGCCGCCGTGTGCCCTCCCTTCCAGTGTCGGCAGGATGAGGCCTCCCTCACCCTGCTCCTGCATGTGCCCGGCATCCAGCCCCAGAGCCTCAGCGGGGACGTGGGCACGAACCACTACAGCCTCCGCTTCTCCAGTGACGCTGGCACCTATGCCCTCTTCTTACAGTTTCCTCCCGCAAACAGGCTGGCGTCCCCCGAGACCAGCGTTAGCGTGTCTGCCCACAACGCTGCCGTCGGGCTCGCCAAGGCCCCTGGCAGCACCGGGCCCTGGGAGAAGTTCTGCTTCGGCCTTGACGCCTCCGCTCTGCAGGTAACAGCTTCAAAATGGCAGGGTTGGTGCGTCACGCTTCCCAGAATGCCACCGCTTCGCTGCGGTGTGTGACTTCTGTTGTTTGGATTCGTTTACAAATGATGTCTCGGGGAGCTGTTAGGTTATCGGTCCGAGTTCAGAAGACTTTGGTAGTGACGGAAGCTGCTTCCCTTGGAGAGCTGTTACCGGATGTGAGTGCGGTGACCTAATGAGTGCGAGTCTTGTACGAGCAGTACAAAGGTCACGTCACGGAGCTGACACCTTCGTCCTTGGAATTGAAATGACTTTTGCCTCCTGTGCTGATTTTTTTTTTTTTTTTTAAGGGAAATTCTGATGATGAGTGAAAACAGAGCCTGCCCTGTGTCTTTAGCGTTAGCCTTTAAGGCTGTGCAAATTGCTCATGCAGCCTATACGTGTGAAGGTAGGAGACGTTTATAATACACCAGATGTACACACACGTGCATACAGTGTCATGAAATGCAGGCGTGTGAGTGGCGTGTACCTGCGTGTGTGTTTCAGGACAGAACGCCCATTTACAGCTGCAGGAACACCCATTAGTTCAACCACAGTAGTACAGCAAACCGCAGCTGTGGACTGGTGCACTGGTGATTGCCATTTTGCTGGGCTAGTTCTTCATCTTCCCTTCTCACTGGTCTGAGTATGATTCTAGTTGAGGTGTTTTATTATTTTATGGGTCGTTAGGCAGTGATGCTCCCTGTGGTGGGAGGAGGTTGGCACGCCTGCTGCATCTGGCTGACAGTGCCTGCTGACAACTGGCACTGTCCCCGCGAAGGGATGCTCGCTTTGAGGCACTCTTGCTGTCAAGAAGCACTCGCACAAGTTTTGTGGAGAACTACGTTATTCTGTGAGCTCAGAGTTTCAAATGAGTTATCATGAGCAGGGATTAAGACTGCACAATTCTTGTGTAACCTTTCAGCCATGTGATTTGGAGTTTGTCTCTATTTTAGAACAATAAAATCCTTTAGTTTGGATCATGTACCATGGGAGTGCAAGTCCAGAAAGCTGGCAGGCTTAAAGTGTATCCACTAGGGTGGTGGCTTGGAGTGTCTTAATTGCTCCATCCCTACAATTAGAAACTACTGCATGATTCTGAAAGATATTTATCCAATTAGTGTATGTGCAGCTGAATCTTCAAGTTTTATTTCCCATTTAGCAGACTGCATACCTTTTCTGTAATAGCAACTCCTTTGAAGGAGGGGCTGATCATTTTGGGTAAGTATCACAGATAATGAATTTATTGAGGACCACCTATGCTGAACTGTTTGCAGTGCATTTCCTTTGCTTTTACCGGAGCAGGAGCCACGGCACATTTGGCACTACTGTTAATCAGTGCTGATGTGATATCAAATAAGCCATTGTGCAAACTACTGCCCATTTTCTGTATAGGTACAGAAGGCATGGGGTAGGAACTACTGGCATTTTATCCGCTTTTTCAGATAGTCTGAATATCTTCCATCATGTGTGTGTGCATGCGCTTCCTTGTTTTGTGGCATGCAGGCCTAAATGCAGCTTTTAAGGGATAACAACAGCTTTCTGTGACTGTGTGGGGATATAGCTTAAAATTCAGTTTGGGAACAGGAAATTCTGCTGCAGTATCTCTTTAGTGCTGTGATTGATGGACATTTCTGCATGCTTTGATCTCAGTCTCATGATTCAAAGTGTTTGGTGTGTGCATTAGTTATTGTGATCGGGGGAACGCCTTTTGATTCAAAGTTGTTGAAAGGGCATGCAGTTATAGGATTTTGGTCAATATTACTGTTTCATGAGTTAAAAAAATCTTTGAATGTGCTGAATTTATTTTATATTGCAAAATGTTTTGGGTGGAGTAGGAGGAAGAGGTGATTGGTCATTAGTCATACATAGGCCTCCCAGCCATTCATTCATGTAGCAGGCTAAAAAAGATTTATTTCTTCTGAGGTGCAGTCCTTTTGGATACCGGGCCTGCAAATTGAAGCAGCTGAAATAATCTGAAGTCATTTGTTCTGTTAGCTTTTTTTTTAACTGTGCTATTTCCCAAAAGTGCCTGTGCCAGTGCTGATAGTGGCATTCAGCCAGAGTGAAGTGAGAAAAATTAATATTTAATTAGAGCTACTATTATATACTGTCTTCTGTCCATTAACTATTCGCTCGCGGTAGCTTCTCTTCTATTTACGTTGATTTCTTCAATTTGTCTGCTGTCATCTCTGGTGTTTTTCTGCTTTGAATCTCTTTCTATAAATCAGAACTACAGTTCTTGCATTGAGATCTGCTAGGAGTTGCATCCGTCACAGAAGAGTGTTTTAGGAATGCACACAGTAGCAGCGCCCTGTTTAATCACTGTTGGATTAAATAAACTGTGTTGTTTCAGGGAACAGATTCCTCGCTGGGTTAGTTACTTCAGAAATCTGCCCAACTCGCCGATAGCTTGCGCCGCGGTGGCTGTTACAGTACCCTGGTAGGCTGCCTGCGTAATTGTCTCCCGTTAATTTGCCAAACAGCCAGGAAAACGCGTTACGGTAATTGTTCACCGCATGAGCAGAATGCCTGTCGTTGGCAGCCTCGTCCCTGGCCTAGGATGTAGTGCAGTGCCTGTCGCTTGATTTTGATTGCCTGTGCGCCTCTGCCCAGATCAACGTGTACGATAACGGTGTGCCGGTAATTGCGCAGCCCTGCCTTGCGTGCTTGTGATGTTCCTGTTATCGCATCGGCCTCTTCTCTTGTTGGAAATTGGTCTGATACAGATATTGGTAGAAGAATGAGTTGAGTTCATCCTTAGGATACCGTTCTTGAAACAGAATTTCAAGGACTGGTTTTCCTTTTGTAATCAGATGTGTTTGAATCCCTGTGCTGAAAGATGATATATTTAGAGCTCAGTTTCCATAGATGCTGAGCAGTCTGAATTCCCACCCCAGCAAGTGCTTATTTTCAGCAAGTCTCTACAGTGCAGCAGTCCTCCCTGGACTTTAACTGTGTCATTGCAAGTATTCCTTCATTTGATAGCTCTTGATGTTGTTTCGGTTTCACTGCTTTCCCGTGCAATAGGTGCTCAGCTCTCTGCTGACTCTGAGCCCTAACTTCTTATCAGCAGTTGCAGCCATTGCTTCTCTTTCTCTCTGAGTAGTTTCGCTCCTTGGCTAAACCATAATGTCCACACACTTGTTATGGTGAGCAGAAATCCTATAAAAAGAAAGATTCCGTAACTTTGGGCTTCATGGACCAGGGTCACGTATTTCAGGGGTTTAAAAGTTATTTTTTGTCACTGGCCTTGCGCTCGATCACTGTAGCAGAGACCACACGGTGTTGATCTTTCTGCAGGGCTCACTCCAGGCCCTGTTTTTCCAGGGCAATAGAGACTCGTGACGTGAGAAAGTTGCCTGGCTTCCCTGCTCCCACAATCACCGGCTGCTCTTTGCCTTGAAGGACCAGCTGTGGGCTGTGCTCCCTCCGTTACTCTTTGTTGCAGTTCATCACCTTCTACATCTCTTGCTTCCATTTGTTTAAATCCTGGGAGCTTGGGCCTAGGAAACTCCTGCACCAGAGAGTTCCCCTTCGTTTTAAGACAACAGAGCCTGGGGAGTAAATGATGAAAAAAGAATGGCTGAGAGTTAAATAACCATTAATAAAATTTGTAAGCTTGCCAAGCAAGGTTTCCGAGAACAACATGTCCCAGAATGTGCTGGTTTACGGCAGAGCTGGAGTTGGGCAATTACGGAAATCATGCCTTTGTAAAGCATGTCTTTTAATGTTTGGTCTCCTGGGGTTAAATGCTCAGTTCTTAACAGAAATAAACCCCAGTTTTCTGGTAGGTATATCTGAACTACTGAGACTTGGAGGCTCAGTTATACTAGCATGTGAAACATTTTTGGTAGATAATTAATTCTGCCTGCAGTTTTTGGGTCACGTGTGCTCATTGTCATGCGATTAGAAAAAGATTGGTTAAAGCAGTAATTCCCTTTCATGCTGATCCACACCCTTCCTGCCCTTCTTGGTGGGCTGAAATGAGTTTGTCCAGCGTATGTGTGCTCACTCTACTGGTCAGTGCTTCCCTCCTGGGGTCCCCCCTTGCTGGCGAGGGAATTGCTGCAGTTGGCCCATCCCTTTTGTAATAAAAGCCCATGTTCTGTCATGGAGAATATTAAGATTTAACTCATGTAAACCCCCATAGGATTCCAGGGAATAGCAGGGAGCAATGTTTCCTGTGTTTTACTATGCACTGAGATTATGTTTTTTTAACATTTACAGTATGAAAAATATTACACTGAACATTCCTGATTAGTTCATGGTTGGAACTGAGCATGAGTTACGCTGTTTGTGAGGGTTACTTCACATGGCTATCTAAAAGGGAATTGCATAGTGATACGAAAACTTGAACTTATGTGTGAATGTTGATGCCTTCACGGAGAATGTTTTAGGCGAGTGTGTTACTGAGCATAAAAACAGAGGTGTGATTTTTCTGCTTGGCACAGCCGCCAGCGCCTTGTGAAGAGGATCCTTTTGAAGCCTTTGTTGCTTTTTCCTTCAGAAAGCAGCGGGTAACTAACGCCGAAGCCCTGTGACCTCTGCTCGCTGCACGCACCCTCACGTGTTGTTTTCTAAGCCCTGGACTTGGGTCTTCTGCTTTGGCAACAGGTATGCTGTGGGGCAGCTCCTCCAAGACGAACACCCGCTATGACCTGTTTACACAAAAAATCCCATGGGAACAATATTATTTTTAGTTGCCTTTACAACAGAGGGACTGTCAGTCTTTGTAATTAATCCCCTTGTTATCTCATTGAACACAGTACTTGTCTTGTATGTGCTGTCAGGTCTATTGTGCCCAGGCAGATCCTGTGCTCTCCAGCCATGTATTTCCTGGAAAAGAAGTCATCTGTGGGTGGCAGAGCTACGAAGCTCCCAGCACTGAGGGTGTGTGGAAAAGGCCGTGGGCTAGATGTGCTCCCGTGGGCACGCTGCCTGGGGTCGTGCCGGGGCTGTCCTCGTGCTCGGTGATCTCGGAATTGGGGCTCTTGTGGATAAATGTATTTCTTGGTTTGAGAGTCAACCAAGCACGAAATCTCGAGACCTGTGTTGGGAAGTATAAGATACACTGATGTTTTAAGCCTATGTCACCTTTCAGGGAGAAATCTGTACCAGAGAGCTGAATGGGTGCTGTGGTATGCTCCCATGTCCAAAGAGAGGTGCTGGGTCTCTGCTGGCTTGGGCAGTCTGACTAGCTGTACTGCTGCATCTAGGTTTTGCCCTTATTTCCAAACTATTTTGAGCTGTGTTACACGCTTTCTTTGAAAGTCAGGGTTATAATTTTCAGCTTCCAAGCTACTATAAAGAGTTAATATAATAGCTAGGGGTCACTTCTTAGAAGATGATGCTAGAAACTAGGACTGTTGTGCTTAATCCTGCAACAGTTTATTTTTGGTTCAGTTAATTCTGTGCTCAGCATTTCGGGACTCTTGGCAAGTTTTTTGGGAGGTCAGAGGAGGACAGAAAAGGAGAACAGAGGAGACTTACTGTTTGATTTTTTTTCAAAGTAATCTCTTACCCAAACTACATTAAGAAACATAATTGGTTTGCTTCTGCTGTAAACCCAACTAATTTCTGAATAGCCTTTAGTTGGTAGATGCATTGTGGGAGTAATGTACTTACACAAAACAGTTATGTCATGAAACGTTATTCACCTACTGATTAAGCTCATGAAAGCTTCTTTTGAGCTGTTTAATCTTTGCAGTCATGAATATCTCATAATAAAGTTTTCACCCCCAGTACACTACTTTAATTCACCAAAACTTTGAGCTTCAAATTCTCATGTCGAGCTGGTTTGCAGTGGGACCCTTCAAACCGAGAGGCCAGGAGATGCTTAGATCCAAGTCCCTTTTTATATTTGCATCAGCTTCTCATTACAGAAGACATGCAAATTATTTAAGCCTGAAATCCGTCCCACTTTTAAAACTATTGTAGCCTGCATGGGAGGTAACTCTGGACGGTAACTGGCTACGAGTTTGGATAAATCAATGCAGAACAAACTGTTTGAGCGCTAAGGGCAGCCATGCGGGGACCGGCTTTGCGCTGTGTCTGCCGGTGTTGCTGCCGCTATGCGCTGTCAGTGCTGTGCGATACAAGGACGGATTTGAATGATGAAGTGTTCTAGAAACCAAAGTCATTCCTGCTAACGTTTATGTTAATTTGGTCTCAGTTTAGTCATACGGAAAACAAATGTGTACCAAACAGCAGATGACAGTATGTGCAGGGAAAAACAAATTTAATTCTAAGTTGCTAAGAGAATATCATAAATATCAGAAAATAAACTGTTTAAACTGAAGAATTATTTTACAGGGTCATTGAAATCATCTGCAGATGGTTGTCCTTTGCTGTTCTTCCAAGCCAGAGCAAATAGGCTTTAAAATAAATTCCTGAATCATTTTTTGCCAAGGTCTGTGCTTTGATAACATCTGCAGTAATATAAATGCCTCAGCGTATACTCACCGTGAATGCAAAGTCTGAATTACAGTCACTGGCTGTCTGAACAGGCTAATGATAATCATTATATTGATAACAAACAGTATTGCTTGTGCATACAGCACAAGGTACCGTGATTTATGGCAGGCCACTGGGTAGTGCTGTGATAAAATTTTAAATACTTACTTGAAATGTAAGTGTAGTGTTCTGGGAGTACGGTGTCGAGCTGGTATGAAACCTGGTCAAATTGGTTTATCGTAATTAGTCAAAATGATAGGAACATTGTCACAAGCAGTTACTTTTTATCCTCCTGTAAAGTGCCGATCAATAGACCTTTCATTCAGTTTTTCTTTTTTAGCAGTATTTTCTGTGAAGAAAACAAATTATTTTGCTTTTAATGAGGAGGAAAACCCTCAGAAAGATTTATCGGGTTTGTTGCCAAAGTGCAAAGTCGTATTTGCATTGGGGATGAACGGCTGTTGCTCCGTCCTCGTAGCCGTGGTTCACGGGCAGCGCTGGCACTCGCACCCCTGACCTGGGGAGGCAGTTTCTGTACGGAGCTCTCTCAACCTCATGTTCTCTCCTAAGGGTCCTCCCGGTTTTCCTTTGGTGTACCTTTGCTTCGGTGTGTGTAAACTGTCTGTTGCTATTTCAGAAATGCTTCTGTGAAACGGTTCCGGCGTTTCCTGGGACGGTGGGTGCTGAGCCCCGTGGCAGAACGCTCCCTTTGCCGCTGCTGCTGTTTCTCCAGGGTGCTGACTTCGGAGGCAACGGCTCTGCAGCGTCTGCAAGTGACTCTGTGGTTAAAGTCGCTTCAGACAAAGCGATCTAAGGATGCGATTTGCCGTATTTTGACATAACAGAAAACTTTTCATTACCCGTTGGGTTTTCAAGCCTCTCCCCTCCCTGTGAAACCTGTTGTTTCTTTTTGTTGTTATGCTGCTTATGGACACAAGCAAGGTCAGGCACCACCTTTCAGAGCACACACGCACAGTAAGAGAGTCCTTTTACAAAAGGCTTATGCTCTCACTAGACAAAACAAATGCAGGTTCAGAGGGGAAAAAAGATTGTTTTCCCCATTTTATATAGGAAAAATGGAGGCAAAGAGACTTGCTCCCAATCATAGCAGTCCAGGAGAAAGCAGAGAATTGAAGCAGGATTGCTGACACCCAAAACCCACGATGGTTCTTTTCCCAAAAGGGTGTTGAGATGTTGAGATCTTGTAGCAGTTATTTTGGAGGAAAAACAGCAACAAGCACTAGTCTCTTTTTTTTTTTATCCTTGCTCAAATTGTGAGTCTCCAGCTTTTAGGAAAATGTTCTTGCTCTTAAAATGAAAGTGTGGGGTGCAAAGGAGTGGAGTTGTCAGCTGAAGGTGAATTACTGGCAGGTGAGTTCAGTTTCTCAGCTGGGTGAGGAGAGTTGTGCTGGAGCAGAGGGTGCTTTGCTGCACTCTCCTTCGAAGCAAAGGCAGGATACCAGGACGGGCTGAACCGCCATCGTGCTGGGCAGCGTGCCGAAAACCCTGCAGAAGGGAAGTTGAGCTGTTCCGTCTGCGATGCGTGGGCAAAGCCATGCTTGGCGGAGGTGGGAATGTATCTCCTGTGCTGCCCGAGGCCTTGCCAGTGATCTAGTTCATGAGCTTGTGGGAGTTTCGGCACCGCGCAGATTTTTGCGTCTGTGCTCCCTGCCTTGTTTCTTTACTCTTGACACCTTCTCTTGAACTCTGCAGACTATTTCTCCAAGCCTGAAGCACTGGCAGGGTCCCTCTCTGGCAGGCAAGAAAGGAGGCAACATGAGGGAATAAGTACTTTAGGCTTTGTATACAAAAATGCAGAAGTAGGTATTTTACTAGAGGGTTTTCTTCTCAGGGCAACCCTGCTGTAGTTTAATTTTTTCACAAACTGTCTCTCAGCAGCCGATGTTGGATGTTTGCCTGGACTGTAGTCTTTCTGGATAGAAAATGAATGCAACCCTCTGGTTTTGAAAACCAGCAATAGGTATGTTACGACTTTCCATATTGCGATTTCTAATTTTAAAAGTGAAAAAATAGGATGATGTTTTATTTTTCCCATACAGAATTATTTTTTTAGGATGACAGTTAAATTTTATACGTTAGACACAGTGCGGCATCTGGCTGTGCATAAGGCTACATCCACAGGGGGCCAAAAATGTGCAGAATTGCCTTTTTGCTTCTCAGTCCGCAAGATGTCAGTGATAATTGAGTTTAACTTTCATTGGGTTGACAAGAGGATAGAACTAGACCAAGAAATTTAGAAGTATGACTTAAAGTAGAAAGTTTGCGACTTTTCCATGCTATTTCCAATTACACAGTTTGTTGTTAAACAGGAAAGGTAATTCACAGAACATAAGAATGGTCCTCTAGGGTAGATCATTTTTGTCATGCCAACATCTGTCCCTACCCGCAGCCTACAGCAGATGATTTAGGAAGAACACGAGGACAGGGAAAGCTCTGCAGTTCTTATGAAACAGCCCCTCCAGGATATATTTTAGGACCTTTAATTACCTGTAACTGATTTAAATCTTCAAACCTGTAGCAACGTGTTTCACATTGTTTATGACCTGCATATTAATAGCCTCAAAACATGTCCCAGAACGCCACCTTTAACTGTGGGTACCTCTCCGTTTCTTCCAACTGGTATTTACGCTGGCCTGAATGGAGATCTGAGAAGCCTCCGTGGGTGGGTGTGAAACGGATATAGCCATGCATGTTTCATAGCCTTTGCTTTAGAAAGTCTGATCTCGAAGCCTGAGGGTTCAAAGATCCTGCAATGACAGCCTAAGGAGGTGTTTGCGTTTTCCTAAAGTAAGACATTGAAACAAATCCATACAAGCGTAATGCCTTGCTGATGTTAAGACAGCCGAGGACGGTAGAACGATGTTGGAAATCATTCCTCAGAAGGAGCCTAAATCTATATATTAGCGATGTATCGAAAGAGAGAAAATGTATGTTTCTTCTATCTTTGTGTATGCTGCAGATCTGTACTTTAAGTCGAAATGGGCTAAGTGCTGGTCTTCTGTTCATTTCACCTTGTAACTTCTGAATGTCTGACTTCTCAGAATTTCTTCATCAAGATGTGAGCGTGCTGTGAAACTTGTATTGTGAATCAGTGTCCTGGCTTTGTTTGGAGTGAGTTTCGTGCTCCGATACCACTGAAGTATAGTATGAAAAGAACATAACCTGCTCTTTCTTTTCTTTAGGAAAGATTGTTTGTCAGTGAAGAAAACGTCGCTGGATTTCTAGGCACTGTTTTACGCCCTCCCTTTTGCTCCCAATCACCGCTGGAAAGTCAGCCATTAGTTGAAGTGCTTGACGTTACTGAGGACAGAATTCAAATCAGGTTGAAGGTAAGGATCTCTCTGGCAGTAGTATATATTGCTGACTGATTTATGTGCTTCAGCAAGATTGTATCAAATCTGAGCGAAACAGCTTTGTTCCCGTTTTGTCTTGATACAGCAGGGAAGACCGTGGAGTAGGGTGTATTTGCAAGTATAAACGTCAGTTTTTAGAAGCATAGGTTCACATTTGTGCCGTTTAATGTGACCAAGGGATTGAAACCTCCTATATTTCACTTAGGAGATGGAGAATTGCAATACAATCATTAAAGACAGTACTTTCTCCTTGCAGGAATACAGCATGGCATGCACACGCTAAATCTCTCACTGGTATTAAAAGAAAAAAAAGACTCGGTAACTACTTGGTATCCCTCATTCAGAGGGACCCCAAGTGCTTCCAGGTCAGAGCTGATGACAATGTGCTGCAAACAAATCTTGGCAGATGTCATCAGACTAAAACCCGGAATGTTCTTAAAATAGAAATAAAGAAGTGAATAATCCATGTCCTTCAAATACCCAAGAGTTTGGGCTCGTGTACTGGAGCCCACAGTGAAAGCATGAAGTCTTTTGCATGGACACCTTTCTGGATGTCTGGTAACCAGAAGTGAACTTATCTGGAGACCTGGAGGGACTTGGGATCAGGAGGGAGTGGAGAGGCAAAGAACCTGGCTGCTGGGAGCAGGAAGCAGAAAGGGCTCCTTCAGACGGACAGAGGGTGCTCAGTCACGGCCACTGCTTCACTCTGCCTTCGCGCACAGGTAGAGAAAACCTTGAGGATTTTGTCTGTGAAGAATCGGGTCTCATTATCTTTATTTGGTCCAAGTGTTTGAATACTTGGTGGTTTCCTGTTGTGTAGGTAATTAAATATGGGACTATTCATCTTAAACACTGGTCTCAAATTCACTACTGGTAATGTTTAAGGCCTCATTCAGGCTACCCTTCTTCCTCAGTCACCCTGTCCATCTAAAGGATGCAAGGTAGTCTGTTTCGGAAGTCTGCCACAGGATTAAAATGACCTCTCGTTGCAAAATAGGAGGTGGACAGATGAAGCAAACAATATGTTAGTTTTGTAAAGAGGAAAATGTGAGGTAAGACCCCCAAATTGACTGGGATTTCCTGGTAGACACTGTATCAGAAATTAATTTAATACTTGTCTTAAAGGAAAGATAATACGCAGGGACAATCAGGCTACTTCTGTGGCCATAAACTGGAGACTGCAGATACAGTTAAAGTGTAGATGGCTTCTTGGAAAGCAAGCTCAGATGAAGTATGCGACCTCTGGAACTAAGCTGGAGGACCGAGGAGCGTACCCTGAAGATAGTGGCTTCAGCATTACTTGACAGGCTCAACTTTTGTAGCTAGTGTGGATTGTACGTAAAAATTTAAAATTCAAATTGTTGGAGAGCAGATGTGTATGTTCTGGTACCCAAGAAAGGGAAACAATGGTGAAACTGGGTTACTGCTGTTTAGACGACACCAGGTCTCACAGTTTGTACTCTCCTGAGGCAAACGGCAGCAGTTCCTGGATTAACTTTGGCCGATTGAGAAAGGCAGCTCACTTGCCAGTTACACCTTCCACATACACAGGATGGTAACTTCCCTAATGGCCAGGTTAAAACACACTTCTCACAATGAGAGTTTAGATCCCTTGGCCGATTTTTGTGGCCCCCGAGTTCTAGAAAACAGCCTGGGTGTGGTGACTTGCTGGTCTTCCCTGCTGTTAATTGCGCTGGAGGCTGTGGCCGCTTGGCAGCAGCCCAGCAGCGTTTCCTATTGCAGAGGAAACCCTCGGGAAGCAAACGACCTCCCTGCCACTCATTCCCACGTGCGGGACAAGATCAGGAAAACCTCAGCACGGTACTGACTTGGCTTTCTGAAAGTCGATGTTGGAGAAACAAGTGTCTTGGCCTGTCTTTACAGCAGTTCTGTGTGCCTGGTCTGTTTCAGCTATAAAACAATTAATTTATTTTCTTGACAGCCGCAGGAAGCAGTCCATTCTGAACACGATGGAGAAGAAGAAACGCTTAGCAGCTCAGGAGGAGATCTTGCTGAAAAGACAAATGGCAACTACCCCCAAACAAATGCAGAAACAAACTGTACTGCAGCTGACACAGCCGAAGGAGAACGTGCAACAGAAACCAACAAAACTTCCATGTCTTTTGCAACAGCTGAAACAATAGGAAAAGTAGGTTGTAGTTCACACCATTGTTCGCAGCGTGAACCTTCTGACACCAGTTCAGCGATTCCTGGCGTATCTAGGAGAAAAGAACCGGATTTAGAAAGTGCCGTCACAGCAAGTGAAACGGCCGTGGCCACGGACTCTGGAAAACAAGCGGGCCTTCTGTTGGAGGGGCAGGCGAAAGCGGAAGGGGATGAAGCTGCTGCGCCCGCAGGGTCAGCGCAAGGGAACCAGCGCAGCCCGGACAGCAGGCCAGCCTCCCCGCTCCTGCAAGAAGTGAACACGCAGGATGGGAGCATGCAGATCGTTAGGGATCACGTAACACACTGCCCCGTTGTCTTTCAGAATTCTTTGCTGTATGAATTGGACTAGTTAAATTATTTTAGGATTTCCTTCTGTTGTTTGATGCTTACTGTGACTTCCACATGCCGGTTTATGACTTCAGGGCTAAGAGCAGAACACAGGTTCCTACTGACACTGTTTTGTTTACATGTCAACACAGAATATTTATATAGTTAATAATTTTTTAAGTTAATATAGGTCTGAGTTTTCTAATCATATGTATGGGCTGAAATAGTTTTACATACAAGAAAGATGCAGTTGAAGGTAAATGTGAGCTCCTGGAAGAAAATGCATCTTTATTGTTTACATAACTTAGTCTCTTGCTACATTACAGGGAGTGTTTGTATATATCCTTCTTCTAATGGCTCCTTCAGGAATTGCTGTGTTAGTCCACCTAGAAATGAGCAGTATTCATCATTTTTCAAACCTTTCATTTTGTGACAACTGCAGGATTAGACTTAGAGTGATTTTTAGCAATCAAATGAAATTTCTAATTACATGGAGAAGTTCTAATTAGTCTCCTAGAAATAATCAACATTTATACCGTGTATTCCATCCTAGTACATTACTTCGGATCTGCAGCATCCAGACATACCCCAGTCTGTCAACCAAACAAATTCAATTGCACAATAAAAACATCCTCTCTTGTTGCATGTGTGCTACTAAGTATTTACGATTTGTAAAATGGATTCACTTTATCCAGATTAGATCTACTTTTCAAAAACAGTTCCCCGTGAACTTCAGCAGCTCTTTGCTGGTTCATCTCTCTAAAGTGCGATAACCCAAAGAACAGATCTAATAATAAACTTTCAGTTCCCTTTCTCGCTGCTTCTGAAATCATTTCTGAGTTGTACAAGACACAAAGGTGCTTTAGAAGAAAGTTAAATGTGACTTCTTTCACAGCTGCTCTGGAATTACTCTTACATTTCTCTGTTAAATGCTTGCAGTGGGGGTACGTGGTGTAAACTTTACTTTTGTAAGTTCAGTGGAAGCCACAGCTGCCAAAAGCATCTGTGCTACCCTCTGCACCAGTGCCCGTGCAGCACTGGCCCAGCTGAAGGCGGGTGAGTGGTTTGCTGGGTTCAGTTTCACCCCGATCAGCTCTGTCACACAGTCGTGCCGTTCCTTGGGGAGGGTATGGAAGGGCTGAGGTGCAGGCACAGCTTTTTTAGCACCAGCCCTGACTTTGTGAAACTATGAAAATGGAGCAAGTACCAAAGCTGGTACAAAATCGTGGCAGTTAAATTACCCCTGGAAAAAAAAAAGAGCATCTTGTTGCGGTCAAAATAAACATCTGCACGCTGCTTTGAGTACTTCACAAAACTTGGTGCTCTCTCAAATGGGCATTTAACTGATGTATTCACAACCCTTTCCATTCCATGTAACTGTTGCAGCCAGCATCCTAAGACCACTGACCCCATTTTCTCTAATTAAAAAAACAAAGTTGTTTTTTTCTCCAAATCCGGTAGAAAATCTACCTCTAAGTATTCCATGTCTGTCACCTTAGCGTAGCGTTTTCTTTCTCTAATGTACTTCTGTTCTACAAAAAGCTTCTTATGAGCTACTGCTACCAGGTTTGCTTCAAAGTCAAGTGCCGTTAAAGCAGTCATACCGTTCGACTTAAAACAGGCGAGGAACTGCTCGATGTTGACGAACGGCTCCGCTCTCTCCTGTTCATGGCTTTCAGCTCCAGATCAGCGTGTTTCCATTACACAGCAGCATTTTTTACTGGTTGCTTTATGCAGATGACTAATTTGAAAGCAAACTTTTTTTGGAGCCAAACAAAAGAGGTGTCATGCCACGCATTTGTTACTCTATTCTGCCTCAATTAGTGAGTATCATTAAAAATTTAATGAAGTTAAATGCACACTACTAGAATGGGTGATGGCGCGCGTTCAGCCCTCTGGATTAAAGAAAAGACGCTCGCCCCCCCCCCCAGCCCCGGTCCTGACTTTCTTTCTAGCAACATGAGATGATACCGTCTTGTTGTGAGACTCAAGAACTTCTCTGGTATTACAAAACAACTGAATTTTATTTTGGCAGAACTAAAAAAATCGTATATTTATCTACATTGCAGTAAAAACAATTAATTTTTTTTTTTCCCTTCATATATTCATCAACACATCGCAACCAAACTGGGACGCGGGTATCGGGCATGAGGTGACCCCGGGTGGGACGGAGGGAGGTGCCGGTACCGCCAGCGGAGGCGGCGTGCGAAGCCCGGCTCACCGCCCTGACGGGGGAAAAACCCCACACCAGAGCACCATAAGCACCAGAGAAGACACATCTTAAACACAAGTTTTCTCCTCCTCCCAGTTAACACAGCAGCGGTCGCTTTTTGCGTAGGGGCTACCGACGCTGGTCTAAACGGCCCGGCAGCGGCAAATAACCCGTTTCCAAAACGTGGTTGCCGAACATGAAAGATTACTATTTTGGGACACCTTTTACAAGAATGTTTATTCATATTAAAGCAGAAACCAACTCATAAATGCTTTTTATACACGTGTGTGCCTGTAAAAGACAGTATGGAACAACTCAAAAGAGAAAAAGGCTGCGAGAACAATCCTCACTGAAGTCTGCGGTAACTTTTACAGAGTTCATGGTCCCTAATATCTCCCCACCCTCCGTTTTTGACATGAGGGGAAAGGGGTGCCATGGAGTACCTTTTACTGACACTCATCGTTTCGGGAAACAGGTACTGTTGGTTGCTGTTCAAGAGAGAGTCGATTTTGGCACTCTGGGTGGACGGTCTGCAGGATTTCTTGTGGTGCATGCCGCAGTCCCCTGTGTGAAAAATCCTAGGGATTTCGGGAACCAGCACTTTCCAGAACTTTGGAAGACAAGAGACAGTCAAGTGCTGCAGAGTCCAGTCCCAGTTGTAGTCATCGTAGGTGCAGAAGGCGTCCGTGCACTCGATGAGCTTCTGGTAGGTGTCTCTGCCGAAGGCCATGCCCATGTTGTGCTCGGTGGACTTCCACGTCTTCATCTCCACCTTGTCGGCGCGGCCGGCGAAGCCGCCGCGCACGGGGCTGTAGGTGCCCAGGGAGACGATCTGGCACTCGGGGCACTCCCGCTGGCGCAGGGCCCAGAGCTTCTTGAGGACGTGGTAGAAGTCGGGCGCCAGGTAGTGGTCCTCCTCGAGGAAGAGGACGGGCCCGGCGTGCTCCCGCAGCGCCCGCACCCGCTCCCAGACGAAATGCAGCTTCCACCACCAGTGGTGCTTGGTTTGGGAGAAGCGAGCCTCGCGGTAGTGCCCGAAGGAGTCGGGGTACTCGGCGTTGATGCAGCCCAGGCGCAGGGCCGCCGCCTTGCCCACGTCGCGGGGGCAGTCGCGGGGGTCGTGGCCGGGGAACTCGCGGGGGTAGAGCTGGATGCTGAAGGGGAAGAAGACCTGCAGGACGGGGCAGAAGTCCACGCGTGCCGCCAGCCGGTTGAGCTCCTCGGCCCACAGGTCGTGGCTCAGCACCAGCAGCACGTTCTCCACTCCCGCCGCCCGCCGCAGCGACTCCAGCAGCAACCGCAGGTGCTCGGCTCGATCGTGCACCTGCACCACCAGCACCACGTCGGCGGCGGCGGCCCGCGCCGGGAAGCGCCCGGCGTTCCGCACCGGTTGGTCGAAGTTCAACCGGTAAACGAGCGAGCGGTAACTCAGCGTCCCGTTCTCCGTCAGCACCGCCGACGCTAAAGACGCAGCCGAGGCGTTAACGGCGGGGCGGCGCGGCGGCGGCGGCTCGCTGACCCGCGGCGGCTCCCCGGTGTTACCGGTACCGCCCCGTTGCTGCTGCGGCTGCGGCTGCTGCTGCCGCCTCCGCCCGCCGCCGCCGCCGCTCCCCCACAGCGCCAGCGCGCAAACCGCCATCGCCAGCGCCAGCAGC
>JAVJGG010000040.1:20089705-20103054 GCA_035590195.1 Aviceda cuculoides
CCTTCCCCAGGGATGCTTTGCGAAGCTGTACTGTGATTGGGCAGCGGTAATTCGGGGAGGGAGGGGGGGTGTCGTAATTAGGCAAAGCGAGGTGGAGAAGTGGAGGTAGAAACCGAGCCGGGGGGGGGCGGGCGTGAAACGCTGCGGAACTGCAATGAAAAAATCAGCAGGGGAAAAAAAAAAAACCAACCAAAAAACCAACCCCTTCTGGGTTTGGAAGAGGAAGATGGAATCGTTCCAGAATTGCGAGAATGAGAGAAGATAAAGCGCCCTGGCTTTGCAAGAATAAAATAAGATAAAGTCCTAAGTCTAGATTTGCAAGAGTGATAGGACAGAAAGTCATTCTAGAACTGCAAGAATGAAATCAAATCATGCCAGGAGTGCGAGGACGAGATAAAATCGTTCTAGAATGGCAAGAATAAGGAATTCAGTCTAGGATTGCACGAATAACAGAAAATCGTTCCAGAACGGCAAGAATAAATTTATCCTAGATTTGCAAGAATAGTACATAAGGAGAAACGAACTCTGGAATGGCAAGAATAACGCATTTTAAAATCACTCCGGAATTGCAAGAATAAGGTGAGAATGTAACTCTAGAACTGCAAGAATACCACATAATCAAATAATTCCACAACCGCAAGAATAACACATAGTATTTCTAGAATTACAAGAATATAAGATGACAATCATCCTAGAATTAGCAGACTGTAAGACAACAGACATTCTAAAATTACAAGAATAATCTACGATAACTCTACAATTACAAACAATTGCAAGAATTACTCTTGTAGTTCCGTACTTTGTGTCCCGGCCCCTCTCCTCGGTGGGCACGGGCCAGCTGCGAAATTTGGTGACCATTTCGTGCAGTATGCTCCCGAGGGTCAAATACCGTCACCCACGCCACGTGGGACCCACGGGAGGAGGAGAGCTCTGCCCCCTGCCGCTCCACGTTCCGCTTGCAGAAATTGCCCCCCGTTTTCCTTCGAAAAGCTTTACGAACCTGACGGCCGTCCCCGAGCCCAGTTTGGGACTGGCGGCCGCTGGCAGCCGCGGCACGTCCCAGCCCTACCTAGCAGGGATTTCTCACCGTCCCCGTCTGCGGCCCCGTGTTTCACGAGCACCCTGCCCCGATTACGAGGGTCTCCGCTGCGCCTCGTCCCTTACAGCGGTATTTTTGGGAGGCTGCTACCACCTCCTCCTCCTGTGCAGGGTGGTGCCGATACACGCGGGTTTGGGGGTGGTTTATTTTTTAGTCTGGGTTAACATCGATACTCATTTCCCTAATTTTACGTATTTCTCGCCCCAAGAAGGCAGCCTCCACAGAGACAGATTTAACATCTTACACAGCCGTGGGTAAAACTCCAGCAACTGAAACGCCATCCAGCTGGGATAACGGCGCTTCCCTATCACACAGGCAGCATATGGATAAATACATTAAAGATAGCAAAGCACTGGGATAATGGGAAGCGGCATCGGCACGGCAAAATCAGGCCGATGAAAGAATGATCCGGTCTGCCGCTGGCCGGGCTTGCGGCAGCTCGGGAGTATCAAATTGAGATCTGGCACCAAGGCTTTTTCCCCCCAGACAAGACAGCTAAGTACAGGTTTCAGTTGCGTTTAAAAGCATCTGACATTAGACAGCATCCTCAAATTCCAGGCGAGAGCCATCGGTTGCTTTAATCCGATTGAGGCTAAGCTCTGCAGTGCTCGACTCTGCACCGTCCGAGGCAAAGACTAAACTTTTTGGGCACGACAGCAACAGAAGGGAGCGGAGCGATGCTTCTGTGTTTAAGACTCATTTTTGATGACAGTTTCCCAGCTCGACCTTTGCTGACCACAGCTGAGCTTTGTGTAACTCAGCAAGTTTCTCCTAATCGCTTGGTTTTCAAGCAAGGCAGTAAAAAAAGAGCACTCCTTAAAAGAGAGGGGCTGGGCTCTGCCACAAAGTCGGTTTGATTCAGTCGCATCACGTTGCGACAAATAGGAAACACCACATAACTGGCCCTACAGGGTTCCCCACAAGCACAATAAATGAGGTAGAGTAAGTTCTCATGAGAACAATTTTTGCCAGTCCCATTTTCTCTACGAAAAGCCCTAGAAATAGCAGCTGGGTCACGCACCATCCCACGCCTGCAGTATCAGACAACAGAACTGTGCCCGTCTTTTGCCGTCTATAACGGCGTTCACACCTGCTGACCGGCCTTTTCCCCAGACGAGCCCAGCGTGCCGATAAGAAGCGAGCTGAAGATCTCGGAGACACCACGGTTGTCTTGCTGGCGGGTAAGTCAAACCGCTGGAGAAGACAAGACGCTCCTGAAAGGAGCGATTTCTGCTGTAGCTTTACCTAACTGTGAAGAACGGCTTTGGCTCTCGGCTCCTTCGCCACCTCCTGGCTTGCTGACAGCAGGCAGTGCCGGAGGCACGGAGCGCTGCAGCAGCCGCCCCGGCTGCTCATCCTGCCGCAGCCAGCGAGACTCAAACCCCAACTCGCTCACTCAGCAAGCACCTTGCTGCCTCTGGCATGAAGCTGCAACCGGAGAACTTCAGCCTGCGGAGAAAAATGCTTTGCAGCACGGAGAGAGATTGTTTGCGGGGATTGCAAGACACTGAGAAAATGATGTCGGCTGGAACGGATTCCCGAGGGAGCTTGGGGATATTGTACGCCCCTCCGACCCCTCTGCTGGGCTGCAAGACTTCCCTTTTCCTCACCTTCTGTTCGAACGTGGGAAAGCAGGGAGTTTAGCAAGCTCCCCCGCACATTTGACCTCCATGGAGACAGCAAGACCACAGCGTGCTGGGGACGTCGCTGCATTGCTAGAAGGTGCTCTGGCACTAACGCAGCGACGGCTGGGGAAGAACCTCTGCAGAACAGAGCTCCAGCGCCCTACTGCCCTCCTCCACGCTGTGTCAGCTGCTGTAATTTCAGAGGGTTAAGGGAAGCCCGGTCAGTTTTGGGGATGACATTTGCTTTGGAGATAATGGCAGCCTGGCGTACGCAGATGGGATTTAAAAAAAAAACCTCCGGCAGTACGAGCAGGGCTGACAGCAAAGTATTCCCATACGCAAAGCCCTTTCCCACAGCTCACGGCCTCCTTTCCGTGCCAAGAGAGGTTGCGCTCCTCTTCACGTTGGCCTTTAACCCCCCAGCTGAGCCCTTCTCCCAGCACAGCAGGGCTTGGACAGGACTTCACAGCCCACCCCTCGCTCGCAGGCTGCTCCTGTCCCGGTCCTGGGCCACGCAGGTGCAGTTTCCTCCTCCGCCCAGCACAGCTGGCTGCCCTGGAAGGCTCTCAGCCACTGCACAGACACCCACACATCTGCATCTAAAATTCCTGAGGAGTCCCACAGGAGGCCAAATTTCTGTGTCTACTCCACTTCCCTCCTCTTAATCATGCACTCCACCTAAAAGGTATTTTTCGAAATGAGTAATCTGCAGGCTGCTGCAATCAGGATGAGATCTCTCCCCCTTTACAACAGCATTAGCATATGACTATTTAAAACCTCCCAGGGTTAGCTCTGCAGCGCTTTCCGAAGATCAGTGTTGAGGTAAACAGGCACACTCGGCTTCCTCCTTCACGAGTTCTCTGCAGTTGAAGAGCAACATCTAAGGAATGATTCATCCAAATCTTCCCGTAGTTGCTTAAAAGTTACTGTTTTACAAAGGAGAGAACACACTCAAGTTATTCTGACATTCACAGAAAGTTGTAACGACAATATTTCTAGAATATAGGTTCTTCTTCTACAGGAAAATGCATTGCTTGGCCCTCTCAGAACAAAGCCCTTCAGCAGGTGTGTTTCGGTATTTATTTCTGCTGTGAATGTCTCAGATTAGTAAAGGGTTTGAAACTGATGACTTTTTAAGATGTGGATGAAGGTTGTGTAGGAGACGTAAAGTGATACCTGCAAGCCAGTACCTTCTTCCAAAGCCTGCCGCCGCCTTTCAGGCTGCTCCTCACGCTGTACACTGCATTTAGCTGTCTCTTGAAGCCCAGTCTAGATAACTTCTGCAATCAGTAACTACAGGTGTCTTGTTTTCCCATTGAAACTACATATAATTGCCACAGCGGTGTACTTATCTATCACCCAAAGAGATGCCAAGTGTGTAATTCACTCTTGGGCAGCCGATACAAAGAGATGCCAAGTGTGTAATTCACTCTTGGGCAGCCGATACCGCTTCAAAAATAACAGTATAACGTGCTCCCTCCAAGCCATCACGTGTTCCAGGGCATGGGACGCCTAAAGACTTCTCAAGGGATTTCTGTTCCGTGCTGTTTCAATACCCCAGCCATGGACCAGCTGACAAGACATGAAATAAGGGTGTGTGGATACTCTCAAGTATTTCGGTACCCTCACCAGGAAAAAGGCCAGGAGCTAATCCCTAGAATACACCGGATGAAAAACTCATTAAGAGAAAGCACAATTTGCATGTACATAGAAGGGTTTCAAAATTTAATAAGTTGACACAGTGAACAATTCAAGAATCTTTAAAACATGAGTGTTAAGAAACAAAGTTTAAGTCACATATTTAGAAAAAGACATTTCTTGTATCACAAAGAGATAAAACCAAAAACCATTTGCTCTGGTAAAAAACCAGCAATGCTGGTCCCTGCTTGAAGTGACAATGCTGTTAACAGAACTTGTTAAAAAGAAGCACCTGGAATGACATGACTGGTTTTGAACTGCTCACACTGTAATTTCTTCTCATAGCAGCCTACCAAGTTGCTCTACAGTAAACAAATCAGGAAGAGTCCAGTGCAGTGATACAAGTCAATGCAATTGTCTTCTGTGGGCAGAGTTCAGAGCCTCCAGTGTAAGCAAGCAAAGCAGTTTGATATAAGCTCACCTTCCTTCTCCTAGCAAGAAGAAACCACTTACACTACAAAACAAAGAAAATTGTCGTGATACTCCGAACAAAGTCACAGTAATAGGAAAAAGAAAGCAAAATGCATTCTAAGGAAGATTCATTCAGCCTAAGCATCGCTTTTTATTCCAACCAAAGAGAGATTCTAGTGGTGGAGGAACAGTCAGGCCACCGGATCAGGCTGACAGTGCCCCCTCACTGCAAGACTGACATTTGCTCTCTGCAGCGAATGCCCTATGACAGCACGTGTGGGTAACAAGCAGAAAACAACTTCGGGCTCCTCTGTCACTGGACAGAACCTCAGGCAGAGCTTTTGCGCCCAGTAATGGTCACCCGTTACTCTGCAGGTACCGATCCAGGAACTGGGAATAGCAGTCTAGAGAACAGAAGTAGCAGATGATGGGTGCTTCCGTACCTCCCATGTTATCCACGAGGACCACGGTGTGAGCTACATGATGGAGATTCATGGTTACTGTGATCTGAATGAAGCTGCTCAGACAGGCACTTCCGCACTGGCATGTTTTAGCCACTTCCAGATCTTCACAAAGGTGAGAAGGAAGGAGATGACAACCATAAGGGATTCTGTTGAACAAGAGGAGTAAGTGTGAATTCACTACAAAATTAACCCCTGTCACTCACACATAGTGACACGCCATATGCACCAGTTGGAAGAAATGCCCTTCTCAGATCATAGAAAAGGCAAATTTGAAATTTTGTCACTTGCAATATTGCACTGGTTAGGAATTAAACGCCACTTTCCAAGACAGCCACTAAAAACATGCAACCATGTTACTGACCCCTAAGTACCAAGGACCTGAACTCCAGAAGACACTGCAACAAGAACCAGGGAGTTCACACAAATCATATCAGCCTGTATTACAGCAATAGAGAATTAAAAAGAAGATTAAGAATAATGAGACAACTGGGCACATATCTGCTCTTCCCTTACATTAGCCAGGAGGATCACTGTACTTCATCCCGGCCTGACAAAGCACCCACCGTTTACTCCTCACTCTCTAACATGAAGAAGTGGTAGCAGCGTAAAAACACCATATCCAGAGGAAACAGGAGATAAAATAAGCCTTTTTACAGTAGTATTACATTGCAGGGAATAAATTAAGGTTATCTTGAAATACCACTCTTTTCGTCCATCATGTCAATAACGACATCCAGAGACAGGAACAAGAATTGCTTCTTGTTAAATTCACAGCAGAGTGCCATTGTGTTTGGGGACAAAATAAATAATTTCCCTGAAGTACTTTGTCCTGTTAACTTCAAAGCATGGGTATCCCCAGTGCCCAGCTGTCACTCAAGACTCACAGAATAGGTCTCACTGACTCACATCCTGACTACACCTACATATTCCCAATTCCTTCTACACGTCGTCATTCACATAGCTGAGACTCCTGTGGGTTTTTTTTTCACCACCTCAATTTCAGGACATCCTTTTTTTCCGGTCAGGAAAAGCATAATCACAGCTCTGGTACTTGCCCAGAATGCCACTATGAAGACTGATTTCCAGACATTCGCTTTCGCATCTTCCCTCCTTCTGTTTTCTTTCTTTCTCAAGGTTTTTATAGCCCATCATCACTCCTGTTTCTCATTCTTTGTTAATTCTCACCTCCAGCGAATATCAGACAGAACGTCTGTTACCCACTTGTTAAAAGACTTTTTTCTTTTCCATTTAAGATAATCAGGACCACTCTGACCAATGCTGTCTCCTAATAATCACAGACCCACGGGCAAGGAGACTGTTTCCATCGCCCCTTGCCCCACTGAGACTCCTGGAGCAGAAAGCCTTTTCTGTTCTGTGTGATGCCATTTCCTTAAAGCCTGCTGCGTGAGGGCCAGGGGCTGGGTTAATGACTAGGTATCCTTAGGGACTCCAGTAATGTAACTGAGCACCAATATCTGACCAGGGTTGAGGGATTATATTCTCTAGGAAAAAACATGCCTTAATAATATTTATATCAAAACCACTGCAATTTATATAAAGTTGGGAAAGGAGATGTGTGGAGTTTAATTACTCTAATAAAATCAGCAAGGTCAAAAGTGGGTAAGATTTGAGCCAGAACATTTGGTCGCTCAGCTCATTTCCAGGGTGCGCCCTGCATGCCTGTGGACACCTTGAGCACAGGCTTCCGAGCAATTAACCCAGGTTTATGGGGCGCTCCCCACCCCCAAGGCAGGAACGGGCACAGAACGTAGATTAGGAACACTTCAAGTCTGTCTCTCACCCCATTTCTGTACCAGTGACTCTATTCCACCTTCTTGCTCCCTTTCCACCCAGAACAGGGTGGGAGGAGCAGCAGCTGGTACCAAAAGGATCACAGGCAGCGGCACACAGGCGGAGCTATGTAAGTAGCGTGGGGGGAGAAAACCGATAACAAACAGCAGCCTGGCAAGGATGACGTTTACTTGGTGAAATAATAATTTTAAAGTTACTTCAGAACTGCGCTTCTCTGCATAAGACAGAACACCCTCGCTCCAACACCAAAGCAAATTAACAGCTCAAGGAAAACCTAAGGTAGGGAGAAGCCTGCAGTAGGTAATGCCAACTCCCGCGTGACATTTGCCCTCTGAGAGGCCACCTTGCGCTATCTTTCTAAAACTGCTCAGCTTGGGTAAGGTCCCATCTAGGAGCTGTATGGTAGAAGGTAACCTTTTACCAACATGTTATTCTCACATGGGAAGGGACAGCGACAGGCTAATGGGTATTACACATAGTTTTAGCATACTTTAACGTGAGCACAAGATGAAGGGCAACCATGTTTGAAAGCAATTTCCAAGCTAGAGCCTCACACAGAATATGATCTGTGCCACAAAATCCCCTGTAATGTAAGCTTCTCAATACAAAATGCCAGAAGTAGTTCAGGATTGTAGAACTGATTCTCTTTTCCCCATGGTTGGGCAAGAATATTCTGTTAACGGTGCCCCCATTTTGTGGATAAAAACATTTCAATCTATATCTTTCTGTAAATGCTTCCCAGTCACCAGTTTACTATGGGAACCTGCGTTATCCTGTGTAACAAAGGGATGATTTTACAAATGGAATTCAAAACAACTTTAACCTTATGATTCTTAATAGGTGAAGAGCAATAGCCACTGCCAGGAAAAAAAAAACCAAAACAAAATCAGGGAAGAGTTTACACAGGTTTGAAATGGAATAGGTGCAATCTCTACCCATCGTGCTACTCTTACCTGTAATTTATGGTTGCTCTTGCAGCACACTCTAATAAAGTCAATGGTATTTTCAGTTGTATGTTGGGAACAAGCGGATTAGGCTGTTCAAAAGGATTTCCAAAGAGATCCAAGTTCTCAAGACAGAGTTTCCTAAAATCACTGGGCAAGAAAGGAAGTTTGTTCCGAGCTGCTGACAGAAAGCGTAAATGACCTAACTGGCCAATCTTGAATGGCAACCTAATCAACTCATTGTCATCGAGCTTTAAATTAACAAGTTCTCGCAGCTGGCAAAACTGAATTGGAAGTGCTTTAATTTTGTTTTGGCTGAGGTCCAAGAACTGAAGAGATTTCTGAAGGGTGGAGTTGCACAGAGCCCCACTGAAGGACTCCAGGTGATTGTCATGCAAATTAAGCTCCTGAAGACAGATCAGATCACCAATAGTAGCTGGCAGCTGCTTAATATGGTTATGACTCAGGTCTAGTTTTCGGAGTTTCTTCAAACAAAGCACACGCATGTCGATCCGAGCAAGCTTGCAGTACGAGGCTTGGAGATGTTCGAGGGAGTAAGGGAAGTTTTTGGTGAGAGGATAGTCCCTTCTTGAAGTTATGATCATTTTTGTCTTAGGTTTTTCAACTTCCGAGTTCTTTGCTGGTACCAACGTTGAGAGAGGGAGAGCTCCTATGTCGGTCCCTTGGTGAGCCAGTCTCACAGCTGAAAGGAAATTCTTTAAATTGCTGGCATTTGCCTACAGGGAAACACAAAAGTGGAATTAAAAGTTCATTATTCTTGTGCTTATTTGTACTAACACTTTCTGAACTATTTTGTACATGTATCAGGAGATGCTAACTCAGCAGGGCAATGAAGTGGGAAACAACTCCGGTTTGTTAGGTTGACGTGCTGTTTACAGTATTTAAGAACAAATGGCATGCAATTTGAATGAGAAGTTACGACCTCTCTGAATAATCTAGATCAAACAAACTGCGTAGCATTACTCAGAAAAGGAACAAAGCACTGAATTCACAGCTGAAAATAAAGTACAGAAAAAAAGCCTGATGCACTGTGATCTTCCCAACCTGCAACACAATAAAGGGACAGTTTATAAAAAACACACACGGGGAAATCGGGAGATCTAAAACTTGAGGCAATAATTTCTGAAAGTTGCAAGGAAGGAAAAAGATGGAAGCTGAGGTTAAACTTAACATAAAGGAAGATGGAAAGCTTCAAGGCAGGTTAAGTAAGTGCTTCTGGTCACGCACAGCTCTGGCTGTGCCAGCATCAAACACGAGGATAATTATTTGCAGTCCTCCTGCAAACAACTGACTAATTTTGTTTTAGGTGGGATATCATATAATGGCAGTAAGGACAGAGTCTCAAATGAATGGAGTATCAGATGACCTGTATTTTAAATAAAGGTCAAGAAAGCTGCGATATATCTGTTGTACTGATACAACTAAGTTTTATGAATAACAGGGTGACCAAATGTTTCTCTTCTAAATTTCCCAGCAAGTCTCTACTCAAGCTGATGTGCAGCTGGCAGACACTAAGCTACAAAGTGAATTCTACAATAAAAAGCGTGATGCACCCATACAAGTAAAAGTCACCTCTCATTGCAGGAAAGAGCAAACTTGGAGTTTTGGCATGGCTCTGAGAGTCGAGAGGTTTGCACTCTGTTCCCCGCTTAACTTGCCCAAGCCTAGTGACACTTGTTTCTGTGCCCAAAAGACAATTTTTGCTCCTAAATGTATTTGTTTATACCAAATTCTAGAGGGTCCAGAACTAGCGTACATAATATGCTATAAGCACCTAGCACAACAGAGCAAGGATCTTGGAGACTTCTGGATGCTTATGTGATAGAAATAAAGACAATAGAAGTCAAACATACTTGACTGCATCAGTAACGTAAAATGGTTATTTTCCTTCAGCATCCCATGCACATCTAGTCTCTTAACTCCTGATGTGATGCCCTCCAGAGATGGGGAAGTTGCACATCAAAAACCCTTTGTATCCAAGACCACCAACACTCATTATCTCAGTCAATCTAATTAAAACATTTAGCTATAGAACTCCCCCCAACTACAGGCAGATTTGTCATGGTTCCAAGGGTAATAAGTAGCTGACTAAAATTGGAAGTAAGGAGAAAAAGCACCTCTAGATCTGAAAAGACAAACTAAAATAAATAACTATATGTCAGAATGAAGTTACAGGTAATACTTCTTTGCTCTCAAAGCATGAGGCACAACAGATACCTCTGTATCAAATCTCCTCCACGATACCTTCATAAAGGCAATGTAGTATCTGTAAACCTGTTGCTGAGAAACCTTGAATACGTTGAGAAAAATACTGAGACACACTTCAGAAAAAAAAGCAAAGAATTAGTTGGAAGAGCTCAGGATGCAATTTTCTGGCACAAGTCTGCAGTCTCAACTGCAGAAAAGATGTTGGGAAAAGAGGTTAATCTGCACTGATGCCTTAAAAGTCTCTTGTTTCAGAGCTAAATGAATGATGACAAGGCAATCGGAGATTACACGGATTTCAGACCTTGTGTGCAACGCAGCAGGCACAGGCTTGCTGAAGGAAAAAACCCGACAGAGTGACTTTATTATTTTTGCTTCAGGGTTGAATGTTCCAGACCGATGTTTCTCAACTTAATTTCTGATGTGGCTGAACGCAGCAGATCGCACTGCCTGGCAGAGTACAAAGAGTGGGATTTTGCATGGTAGTTGCACGCAATCAGTATAGTCATACCTGGAAATCTCTTTTCTACAAAGCTTTTATCCATCTTTGAGAGTTAAGAAGCCTTTCTGTAACGAAATAATGAAAGACTAGCAGAAACACTACAGAAAAGTTATCAAACATCTTAAGTTGAGTTTCCAGATTTGAAGCATTTAAGAGGAACATATGGTATCACTGGCTTTGGAAGAATTTAGTGGATTTGATCCTGGAGCTTGACAGTATGAGGGTGAGCCTTATGTTAAAATGGGCAGTGAGGATCCAGCCTCCTTGGAGCAACTCCGGTCATTATTCTAACTCCTGTTTCATTAGATTTCATTGAGACTTTCTTTTCAGTCTAACAACGCCGTGGACTATCTCATCATACAGAAAACAACAGATGTAGTTGTTAACTGAACTACTACCCACACTGAAAGAACGTACATCACACAGTTTCCTTATAGGCCCTATAAATGGTCTAAATTAGATCTCGTAGCACTAAGACACAGACCTTTCCTCTCCAATTTTATACTACTAGTAGATAGATCCTCTTACAACAGGCCTGCTTTTGTACCTTTGCTCCGTGATAAACTTTTTGACTGCTCACACTTCAGCAGAAATGTTCAGAGGAAAGGATGCAGAACAAGAAGATACTCTGGATCTAACGCAACAGGCATGACTTTTCTTTTTTGCAAGATACAGAGCACATTTGCTTCCGACAAGAAAAAAATTAATTGGATTTGGACACACACTGCTTCCTTTCTGTTTAGCCCTATAAGGCGAACTGCTCTCTTCATCAAATTAAGGCTGCTTTCCTTACCACCACAGCCTTCACTCTTGCACAGACAAAGTATTTCCAGATCACCATAGCACTGTGCCACATTCTGCAAAATCTTGGGCTACCACAACTATATTCAGGCTTATATTCAGGTATGGGCCTTACACCCAATAAAATAAGTGCTTTTTCTTTCTTGCTGGGTCATGTTTGTTTTCTTTTCAGTATGTCACTGTCCTGAGTACAGATTCATTCACCTTGTTTCTCAAGCAGACCTCGCAGCCTGCCCCGAGCTCCACTCCACTCTGGCAAGACTGCTGTCAGTGCCTGTTGCAGGTGCAGTTTAAACACACCCTGCACATTTGTCCTTAGACAGGCCCTTTGAGAAAACGTTCTGCTTCTGAAGGAGTAAGCTTTACCACTCATGATTACAGCTGCTCAGTCTGATATCACTGAAATTATTAAAGGATCTCCTTCAGGCCAAAGAATCACAGTTGCAACAGAAAGTCAAAATGATTTTCCAAACAAGCCATCAACATTATTTGCTTTTATTTACACATCCTAACTCTAAGGTTTTAGAAAAGCTGTCCCACTTTCCTCTTCTACGAGGCTACAAAAGATTTCTGGAACAGACACAGAAAAAAAAAAAGAGATAAAAACTGAATGTTAATATGTGTGTGGGGGGTTTTTTTGCAAGTTCAGCATTATTAAAAACACTTTACAGCTTCCAAATGTCCTAGAAACTAAACAAATACATTGGTGAGTCCTACTTTCAGCTAAGCATTAAGGTGAGATGGTGCCTGTACCACTGATCCACACCATGCATCTCCAGCTTTGAAAACCACTGCTTGTCCATTAAGACAAGAGTCCTCTCAATTTTTTTTTCCACTGGAAAGACTATAAGCAGTAACTGTTTCATAGAATTTACAGCCAAAGAGCAAGATATTGTATTAGAGAGCTGAAAAAAATTGTTTCTCTCTAAACAAGCAATGAAGAACAACACAAAGCCCAGACTTTTCCGCTCTGGCTGTTTCTCCAGGGGGAGCAGAAGAAGGGGGAATCGGGACACGGCCTGGCACAAAACCTGTGAGCACCCTTGCATTTCCCTTTTTGCTGCAGCCTGCTGAGGATGTTTTGTACTTGTTCATGCTGCCTCGTTTACATCTCCTACGCCAAGGCTGTGGCAGGTCCAAGAAGACCGTTAAGACTCGGTGGCGGTACGAGACCTGTGGTACAGACCCCGAGCAGACAGACAGACACACAGACAGACCCACTGAGGCCCACCCAGCACGCTCGCGGAGCAGACCCCGGCGAACCACCCCCCTACCCCCTCCGCACCCCCCTCGGTTTCCAGCAAGGCACCGATTCCTCCTCGGTGTCCCGGGCGGCCAGCCGCGACCCCCGCACCCACCTTACTGAGGCAGACGTCCACGGCCGGCTCCCGCAGGCGGACGGTGGCCTTGCCCTCCTCCACGAACCGGGTGAAGAACCGCTCGATGTTCTCCTGCACCTACGGGGACACACCGGGGGCTCAGCAGCCGCGGCGGGACGAGGGGACCCGTCTCAACTCCCCCCCCCCCCCCCCCCGGCGCCGCCATCCCCACCTTGTAGCGAGCGCCGACCCGGTCCCGCGCCGTGCACACCATGAGGTAAACGCTGCCGCCGCCGCCACCCCGAGCCCGTCCGGGCGGACGGCCGAGGGAGAGGAGGGCCCTGGGACCGCGGCCGCGGCCCCGCAGCCCGCAGGTGGGCAGGAGCCGGCTGACCACCTCCACCTCACACTGCAGCCGCATCGCCGCCCGCCCCGCCGCCGGCCAACG
>JAVJGG010000040.1:20103114-20123561 GCA_035590195.1 Aviceda cuculoides
CAGGCGCCGGCCGCCATGCCTGCCTCCCCTGACTCCCGCACACCGATCCACCGGCCGGCTGCCGTCGCCGGTCAGGGGGCGCGGGGCCGCCCGGAGGAAGAGGCTCGCAGGGCGGGAAGGGAGGGCGGCGGTACCGGCGGCACCGGCAGCCGCGGGCAGCCCGAGCGAGGGGCCCTCAGGGCAGGGATGTGCGCCGGTGCCCCCTGGAGGAGGCGCTCGGCTCTTCTCGGCTCGGGTCGGCTCGGCTCTTCTCGGCGCGGCTCGGCTCTTCTCGGGTCGGCTCGGCTCGTCTCGGGTCGGCTCGGCTCTTCTCGGGTCGGCTCGGCTCTTCTCGGCTCGGCTCGGCTCTTCTCGGCTCGGCTCGGCCCCTCTCGGCTCGGCTCGGCCCCTCTCGGCTCGGCGGGAAAAAGTCGCCGGCGGCGGCGGGCGTGAGGGAACAGGGAGGGAACTGGAGGGACGGTGGGTGTGAGGGGACATGGATGAGCTGAGGAGACAGCGGGTGTGAGGCGACACGAGGGAGCACCCCTGTGGGGACGCTGGTCTCTGATGGCCCCTGGGCTCGGTGACCAGGGGCTGACACCAGGTGCAGTGCACCGCCCGTGCTGGCAGCAGCGAAGAGCCCAGGCCAGGGCGTGAGGAACACGGAGCGGGGCAGGCGTGTTGCCCGGCCTCGGTGGTGAGACGTGGCGGCTCACTGGGGCAAGTGGCTGTGTACCACAGGTCCAGCACCACGGGCAAATCTTTTGGGTGGTTTCTGGTGTGTAACAGAGCGACACAAGTTTTACAATAAATGCTTCTGCGTGTTCATTCGCAAAGGTACCAGCGCTTCTTCACTTCACTTCTGCCCGGTGCAAGCGACAGCAGAAATGGCTGCCAGTGACAGAGCATCACCTCAGTGATGGCGTCCTGTCCCCAGCATGGTGGGGCTGGCTTGGCTGAAGGGTGGGTGTGGTGCTAGAAGAGGCTCAGGTAACACCACCAGAAAGAACAGTCGTCATCGTTCAGAAATCAAGCTTGAGTAAAAAGCTACATGTTTTTCCGTTGTGATGTGGAGTTGCCATTTGGTTGATTTAGACACCAGCGTGACACTTTATTCTCCACCTGCTCCAGAGGCAGAGGTGGCTCAGATGTTTTAAGGGACAGGAGAACACGAGGCCTTATGAAAAATTCATTACCAAAGTAACAGGGAGAAATTAATAAAGTGAAAAACGTGAAAAAATTAAATAATAAACGTTGTGAAAGTGGATTGGTAGGGATGGGCCGGGTTGGGAATCTCCGATAGTGAAATTTCACTATCCGGGAAAGAGTTCCTTTAAGCCCGGCTGCAGTGGAAATCGGTATAATACCACAGAATTTAACAGAACTCCTGGCTCGAAGGTGCAAGGCAACGCCGTTCGGTGAGGGATGTGGCGGGTGAAGCCATGCTGTGAGCGCCCTCGCCTGGTCCCCTGTCCAGCGAGTCCGTTTTCACTGCATTCACCAGTGTCAGGAGAAGAAAAAAAAAAAAAATCAGTGTATCCTTTCAGTATCGCCTCTCCACGTTTGTTTTTTTTAAAGGAGTTAGGGTTTACAATGCCCTCTGCGATGTGGTTTTTAGAAACCCGCTCTTTTTCGCTGGAATCGGAGCATGCGCAGACAGCACGGGTGCGGCCGGCCGCCAGCAGGGGGCGGTGCGGGGCGCGGCGGCGGGCGCGGTGCCGGCCCCGTCCGTGAGGGGGCGGTGTGTGCGTGAGGTAAAAGGCGCGTGTGGGTGTTGTAAAAGGAACCCGCGTCTCTCTGTGTTGCCCAGGCTACACTGCAGTGGCTATTCACAGGCGCGATCCCGCTACTGACCGGCACGGGAGCTTTGACCTGCTCCGTCTCCGACCTGGGCCGGTTCACCCCTCCTTAGTCAACCTGGTGTCCCCCGGCTCCCCGGGAGTCACCATATTGATGCCGGCCTTAGCGCGGACGCCCGCTCGGCATAGCGCACTGCAGCCCAGAACTCCTGGGCTCAAGCGATCCGGCGGGCTCAGCCTCCCGAGTAGCTGGGACTACAGGCACGCGCCACCGCGCCCGGCGCTCCCCGCCTCGCGCTGCCGCCTCTACTGCCGGCACAGCGCTGACGTCACGCCGCGGAGGGGAGGGGGAGCGGGGGAAGGGGGGACGCTTCTGCGCAGGCGCCGCGCCGCGGTGCAGGCCGGGATGCGGGGCAGGGTTGATTAGCGCATGCGCCCGCCGCCATCTTCCTCTCGCAGCCAGGCGCGCAGCAGGCAGCATGGGCCACCAGCAGCTCTACTGGAGCCACCCCAGGAAATTCGGCCAGGGCTCCCGCTCCTGGTCAGTGCGCGGCCGGGGGGGCCGTACCGGTGGCTGTTGGGGCCCCTGGGCAGCCGCAGCTGCCTCGCTCTCTTTCTCTTTTCCTCCCTATCCCGCGCCGCCATTACCCGCCGTGACCGGCCTTGCTTTTCTTCTTCCTTCACAGCCGCGTCTGCTCCAACCGCCACGGCCTCATTCGCAAGTACGGTCTCAATATGTGCCGGCAGTGCTTCCGCCAGTACGCTAAGGACATCGGCTTTATCAAGGTGAGCGCCGGCGCCGGGACCGGGCGGGAGGGGCGGGTGTGCCGTTTCCCGCTGACTTCTCTCGCTTTTCTCGCTGTCTTGCAGCTGGACTGAGCGCCGGGAGGATGAGGCTGTTGCCAGGAGCTCCCGGGGCTTCCCTCGACCTCCCTGACACATCTGCAGCATCTTCGCGCAGCTCTACTCAATAAATAGTGTCTATGCCCGACTGATGTGTGCGCATTTGCGTTTTGCAAAGGTTCTAATGGCTACGGGGTTTCTGTTCCTTGGCAGTGGCCCTCTTGGAGGGTTGGGTGCTGCACCGGGGACAGGCCTAAATGAGCTTGCCGTGCTGTCCTTAGCTTTACCACACAAAACCAGGTGGTCTCAAGAGTGCTGATGCTTGTATGATGCCACTGAGCCTTCAGAATTGCAAGCAGAGCAGTAGAATGGTCCGCTTAAAGTGACTGGTAGGTGGGACAGCCAGGCAGTCTGCTGGAGTGCAGCTGCTAGTCACGATGGACTTGCTTGGGTCAGATCCTGGCAAGCTCTGTTCTTGCTAATGTAGAAAATGGTGATGTTGCAACACCTCTGTGGTGCGGAGCTGTTGTGCGGAGCTGTACCTCAAATTTTGCGCCCAAGCCTTCCTCGCTTCTTAGGAGGTTGAGTGCTTCAGAGGTTGGGAAGGTTATGACCGATTCCAAAACAAGGTAAGGGCATCCTGAGCCCGTGGCAGGTGTCTGCTGGAGGCTGTGTGTGCTGTGCAGTCCAAACCTCCTTCCTCTGAAGGAAGCAAAACACGGTTGGAGCCATGCACCCCTTCCACTTGCATGTGGCATTTTCTGAGGTCTCCAGCCACTTCAGGCCTACCGTACCACAACCTTTAAGAGAGCTGGGCAAAGAAATGCTTGAGTGTGCCAAAGGCCTGGAGTTGAGCCTTCTAGTTCCCTCTCAGGACATTAAAAGTGTCAGGGTGCTGTTGTGCTCTTCAGGCTGGTTTTGGAGCAGCCCTGCTGAAGCTGCACTTCTCTCTGAGAGTACCAACTAGATGAATGTTTTGATTGTGCCTGAAATGGCAAATGGGTTGATCCCTCCCAGGTGACCGCTTTGTGTCTAGTTTGGGAATCCCTAATAGCCTTTTTTTTTTTTTTTTAATAGCCCATGGGCTATTAAATTAAACTGAACAAGATGGGGTGATGAGGAGGGAATGGGGACAAACTCACACCCTGGCCTGGTGGCCGGAGTGTTTATTCTGTGTGGTGGTGGTGGTGGTAAAGCCTCCCCCCGAGGCAAAGAGGACACTGTACCCTCGTCCTTGGTGAGTTCCGCTCTACCTTCCCGTCACAGAGCCTGTTCTGGTTTCTGTGCCGATGGAAGCGGGGCGTAAGCTCAGCCCTGGGCTTGACATCACGGCTTTTGGCCTTAGTGAGCTTTCATGTCAAAACATCCCACCAGGAACCTCTGGGGACCTGTGGCAGCCGAGCAGGGGTTTGAGGTGTGTTTGGAGTAAAAGCTGAAGGGCTGCAGGGATAACGCTGCCGGTTGGCAGGAACGGCACGGAGCTCAGCGAGCTGCTTTTTCCCCAGCTGGCTGGGTAAACTTGCGCTGAGCTGCGTGCTGCTGCGGTCGGTTGGCGGCGGTGGCTTAGGAATTATCTGAAACTGATGAAACTTGGAAAAATACTTGCTAAGTAATAAAGAGCAAATGTGAATTAAAGCAGCTAGCTGGGTTAATACCTACATCCTGGGGAAAATGTGCTATTACTGTCCTAAGAGCTGCTGCTATGGCTTTGTTTTAAGGTGGCAGAACCCATAGCTAGCTGCAGGGAAAGGACAGCTAATCCTGGGACACTAAATAAGATAAATTAATAAAGCCTGATACAAAAATTAAAAGGTAACTGTATGGGGCTGTTTTGCTCAGAGGACTTCCATCTTCCCATTGCCTTGAGGCAATGACATTAGACTGAGCAGACTTCTGCAAGAGTTTCTACGCCCTGGTAACGCACCAGTTCTCAAAATGCCATACAGACCGCCATGCGTGGAAGCACTGGCCAGCCGTGGCATGCCTGCTGTAGCCTGGGAGGATGACGGTGAGCAAACAGCTCTTTTTTTTGGCTGCTCCTGTGACCAAAGGCAGCCCTGTGTGGCACACAGGGATGGGGATTTGGGGTCTCTCTGGGAGCTCTGGCTGGTGCTGATCCAGGTTTGGTGGGTCAGCCTTGCTGCAGCTGGAGGATGCTGTTGGTCCCGTTATTCTCTTTGAATGAGAAATGGTTAAATCCGCGGAAACTTCATGTAAAGCTGAGCTTCTACACTAAATAAATAAATATTTAGTTCCTCTGGTGATCCCCCCCTCAGTTTCTGCTGATACACAGAGTTGAATCCTATGGGGTTGGTTTGTTTGGCGTCAGCGTGATTCTGAAAAACCAGAAAGCACTAATTGCCTTTCTAACCAATTACTGGATTTCTTACGTTAGTTGGAGTCTCACGGGGGAAGAGTAAGTCTTTTGTTCTTAAGCATTATTTTGACCCACGTTACGATCCGATTTGTTCTTTTTCAAGGAAGCGAGTAAACCGGTCGGCTTTGCTGCTGCCTGCTCCCGATCCCCAGCAGAGAATGGGGAGCTGTGGAGCAAGAGCTGGTTTCTCAGCAGCTGGTGAGAATCGCCGTGAATGCTGCTGGGGAGCTGCAGAGGAGCTGGTAGCACTCGGTTAAGCTGTTGCTTGGGCTCTGTGGACGAGGATAACTGGGCAGAAGCATGAAATTCAAGGAGGGGATGCGACGCCAGCTTTGTATTTGAGAGATTTCGGCTTCTCCTCTGGCAAGGAGGGTGTTACCCACACCCCGCAGTTGTGCAGTGCCTCTGCCTGGGCCGGGGAGCAGTTGCAAGTGCGTTAATAACCTGGCCGCTGTGTCCAGAGAAGCAAATTCCCTCTGTGTGCTGAGCTGTGCTGTCTGGGGCAGCACCCGGACACCAGGGAGAAACCAGATGACTTGCACCAAGGGTTCGTGTTAAAAGATGGCAGGTCGCTGCGATCGCCGACGCCTAACCTGATAACCGGTCGTGCCTCTCCTGACTATGAAAGATGCTTCTAATTTTTACTCCACGCTCTTTTTTTTTTTATATACCTCACAATAACTGACCGTAGTGTAAAACTTCAGTTAAACACAAAATCAGCAAAGATGCAGAGTGGAAGGGAAGGGTCTTTGCAATTTGCACTGCTGGAGTCTGCGCAGAGCTGTGTCCGACTCGCCTCCTGCTGCCTGTCAGAGGTCCAGAGCTGTGCTCCCGGTGCTTCCCGCAGGGAAATGTTTTCTGTCCCCATCAACGTGTCGGCGACAGGAGCGTGCCCCGTGCTGGGTACAAGCCTGAGAGCTTTGCAAGTGGCAGCAGTATCAGAATTATTTGGGCACTTGGAGCTGCAAAGAGACGTTCGAGTCCGGTGGGGAGTTGTGGATATCTGTCCCTCTTTCCTGAGAAAAGCTCCTTTCTGGTGGTAAAATGGCTTTGGGGGCACCGTCTTTCTCTGCCCTGTGTGGCTGCTGTTGCAGGGCAGTGAACTGCGCTGCTCTGAAGCGGAGGATCCGGTCCTAAGAGCTAAGTGACAGAGCACGTTATCTATGTGATGTGAAACAAGAACAATAAAAAACCCCCCTCTGTACCAAATAGCTAGGGATGGTAATTGAAAAGCAGCTTCCTACTTGAAAACAAAGCTAAAATATGTTTTAAAATTACTTTTTATGCATTAAAATACCTGAATGGTCACCTTGCAATTTTGTAAGTGGTTTAGATGTTCTTGCCTTTTTCCTATCCTATTCTTCCCATCTTTTAAGGCTAGCGGGAAGGTGGTGTAGTACAAACTATAATGCCTTTTTACCTTATTGCTGCCTTAACTAGGTATTTATTGCCCAATATACAATGAAGATGAGGTGCCAAAGCCTTGAATCTCCTGAGCTCATTGTGAAAATTGCATTTTGTTTCTTCCTAAAGCTGATGGTTACAGATTCTGAAGGTGCACAGAAGTGAAGCTCAAACTTATTTGGAAGCAAAATGATTTATAAAGAGCTGCTGATTCCCCTAAAGATCAGGTGAGATCAAAATATTCTTAAAGGACTTTGCATTAATAGTGAACAACTAATACATGTTTTCCTGTAGGGAAATAACGTTGCCTACTTGGAGCCAAGTAAAAGATAGTGATGCCTTAGCTTTCAAAGAGATGAAACTCTAATTGCTAATAGAGTTTATAGGGGATTTAGGCTGTTGATAAAACACTAAATTGCATTGGATTATGCACCAGATAAAATCTACGGTTGTCAGAGGCTCCAGGAGGAATTTGCAAGGCTTTGGGTAAAACACTGGCTTTTAAACTCATCCTTAGGCTAGAAAAACGAAGCTGTCTGACATGCTCAGATAGGAAAAAAGCGTGATTCCTTCAGGTAAGCTGTGACAGCACGGGTGCTGTGAAAGCCTGTGCCTCCTGACGACCCTGCCTGCAGAACTGGGCTTTGACTTGCTGGTTTATGGCAGCAGGTGGCTTGTGGGACCAGGCTGGGGATGATCTTCAGGCTGTTTTCCTACTTGCAGCGTCTTGAGGTGAGTGCCAGGCCCAGCAAGGTGGATCCCCATCACCTGGATCAGGATCTGGCTCCTTGCCCTTCTGCAAGCTGCCACGGGGTTCGGTTCCCCAGCTGGGAAACTGGCATAACGATTTCTGCACCGTGAGATGTGTTGAAGCAGGGACAGCAGCTTGTCCAGGGATGTGGATATTCCCAATATTGACATTACTGAATTCCTGCAAGGAGCGAGCTCTACCTGGGGCGGCTTGGAGGCTGCTCCAACCTGTCGGCTGCGGGCGATGCTCGGGGCAGAGTACAACGAGATTAAAGCTGTTCATCACTCCAGCCTGAAGCTGAGGGAAAGGGACCCGGGAGTTTTGCAAAAAACAGGGTGTTTGGCAGTGCTTGCTTTGAGCAGGCACAGGGTAGGAGCCGCTGCTCCAAATGCAGCTTTCCGAGCGCCCCGGGCTCTCGTGTGTGCCAGACCGTCGGTCTGCGGTCTCAACCAGGAGAGGTGCAAGGGTGTCTGGTCCAGGCGTGGGATGAGGTCCAGCTATTGCCCTCGTGAAGGTGCCGTGGACGTGTTCCTCTGTGGTACGCCGGCGGGTCAGCCCACGCCGGCTCTGCACATCACCGGCGATGGCACTTGGTGATGCTCAGGTCTAATGCCGGGCAGGTTTTCTCCAAGAGTGACTCTGGGCAGGGTCTTACCCAGACTCTCCATTCACCCACCCCACCGTCCGTGCTGGGAAGAGGCTTGTGGCAGGGTACGGATTTCCAACCCCAAAGGTACGGGGGTTTCTGCCATTCCTGGACACGTGTGGCTTCAGCCTGTAGGTCTGAGCAGTACGTGCCAGAAAACAGCGTAGCGGTCTGTGTCTGAGCGTAGAAGCTAGATGGCACAGTCCGCCCGCATTTTCGCCGTCGTCTTGACGGCTTGGGTTGAGACACGGTCCTGCAGCGTGGTGTGCCTGAGCGGCTGTGTCCAAAAATACGCAGCTTTTCTTGGTAAGCCGTAGCGTGCGGGTGCCCTGTGCTTGCTTGCTTTTGAGAAATCTCTGTGGTTTTGGACCCTTGCTACTGCACCAGTGCTGGACGGCAGGATTGGGGCACAGCCCGTGGCTCTGCCCCTCTCCTTGCTCCTGCTTTGGTCCTGTGTGACTGTGCTGGTGTCACAGGTGTGACATCGGAACCAAAATTCCACCAGTCCCGTTCTTGCGTTCCCTTTGCTTCCCCCCCCCCCCAGCTTTGGGCACAGCTTCACTGCCAGCCTCTGGTCCTGCACATGCTGTCATTTTGGAAAGAAAGCTTAAAAACATACCCAAACCAGGAAAATGCTGTTTATCCCTGGCCAGGTCATCCCTGACTTTCTCCAATTTAATGCTGAGCTCATCTGCTTCTTTACAAGGTTGTGTGGAACTATCCCCATCCGTGCCGGCACCACAAATACTCCTGAACTTGAGGGCATTTATTCATAAATGTATTTTAGAAAAGTCTAACTTGCATCTGTGTGTCACTTCATGTGGCTAAAAGCTATACTGAGTGCTGGGACGACACTCTCTGCTTGGGGGAGAGCATCGCTCCTGCGCCTGCATCCAGCCGTCACCGCTAGCGCTGAAGCCACAGCAGATTTTGGGTCAAACGCGCAGATTTCTCACCCCTGATTTCTACGGGTGGCCAACACCAAACAGGCTGGCTCCGCAGCCATGCTGGCATATCGCAGGCTCCTGGTTTACAGTTTTGTTTGCTCCTTTGGCACAATCCTCTGCTAAACCTGCCCCATCCCAGCGCCTGGATGAGCCCCCCCCCAGGCACGGGGGTGCAGTACCTGCCGTGCTGCCCGTGCAGCCACGCTTCTGCTCCGGGTGTTTAATAACGTGGCCGGATTAACATCTAGGAAACCCCAGGCAGATGGGATTTGGCTGGCTGCGCGGTGAGCAGAAGTGCTTCTAAATAAAACATTTTCAAAGACTGGCATTAGGCATCAGTGGCTGTCTAATTCGTGCCGCTTGTTGGGAGTGTGTGTTCATCACAAACAATGTTTATTTATGGCATGTAAAAATCTATTTCAATCAATTTCCATAACTGAATATTTATGCCAACATCCACTGAATGCTCCTTGACTAAACTGAAAACTATTTATTCAGTTATAAATGTTTACTTGTTTAGTGTTAAAACTGCTTTAAACAAACTTAAAAATCAAATTGATGTCTTCCCTGTTAGCAGGATTTCCACTGTATTCTAGACATCAACTTGCTGAGCAATGTATAATATTTTATTATAATTCCAGCTCAAATAGCCTCTGTATATTTATACCTTCTAATGGCACCGATTGCCCAGAGAGGTTTGTGGATGCCTCATCCCTGGCAGTGTTCAAGGCCAGGTTGGATGGGGCTTGGAGCAACCTGGTCTGGTGGAACTAGATGATCTTTGAGGTCCCTTCCAACCCAAACCATTCCATGATTCTCTGATGATTCTGTGCTCAGAGTGCCAACTAGACTTGCAACAGGGCTGCTACGGTTCTCAGATAGCTTGGTCTTACGAGGTCAGATCAGTTAGAATAGCAATTTATTGCACCAAATGCTCAGCGTTAAGTCTTAAATAATATTGTGCTGAGTAAACTCCAGGTCCCTGCCTCGTTGTTGATAGTGGAGTCGAGGAGACTCTCGGATCTAGGAAGAGCCTGGAAGAGTGAGAGCTTGGAAAACGTATTTATGCTCCGAGGGAGCCCATTGTATTTGCAGCTTGTGAAGCGAAAATATGTGATTTTATATGCCTTGAAGGGAAACCTGCGTGTTTTCTGTGCACGCTTCCCGTGGGACAGGCGGCACAGGTGAGCCACAGCCGCTGCGGCTCCTTGTGCCATTAATCACAGGGCGGCAGAAAATCGCCCGGAGGCAGAGCATCGCTCTGCGCTTGCACGTGTATCTGTGTGCCCCCGCCTGTGATTTCGCAGGTGAGCTCTTGTTGGGACTTACTGGGGCTCTTTTGGGATATGCACCGTGTTTCTCCTTGGTTTTTTTGAGCAGCCGGGGAGGTAGGTGGAGGCAGGGATAGATATCAGGTCTGCTGAAGAGTTGCATCCAGGTCAGATCTGTGATTTTTTTTGAGGGGGAGCGCGGGAAATAATATTAAAACCGCAAAAAGGCTTTGTGGGGGGCAGAAAAGGGAGATGAAATACCCAGATGCTGCCGTCCTCCCCCTCTCTGCAGCTTCAGCTATCCAGCTTTATCCCACAGCAATGCTGAGTCTCTGCCTTTGCAGCCTGTGGATTTTTATCATTTTCTTCTGGCACCAGATCGAAAGAGGCTTGTCAGGCGGTGATGGTGGCTTAAAGTTAGTATTTCATCAGAGTAAAGGCGCGTGGGAACGAGGGGCCTTTTTTGCTGCACCGACAGCTCCTGCTTGCGTTGGTGAATAAAAACAGCTCCAAAACCACCGGTGTGATGCTTCCCCCAGCCCTCTGCCAGGAGGGGCTCGTGGGTGAGCTCTGCAAGGGGAAATCGGTGCAAAAACTGGGGATTTCTTGGATGAGATCGGACAAAGAGTGTAGCTGAAGTCCTGCCTCTGGTTAAAGCTTCACTCTTTGCAATGGGGGCTTTGCTTATTCAGCACACTCTGCTTGCCGTGCTCTGCCTTGCTCTTCTCCATCCTCCTCCTCCCGTGCCTGCAGTAACTGCGGAATTGGGATTTCGTACAGAAAACGTGAGAATTTAACATATGCTGTAGAAATCCCCTCCTAACCAAACACCTGGGATCCTAATGTGTCTGCAGTGCCTTCTGATAGCTTAATTACTTTTTGCTTCTCCATTAACTCCCCTGCAATGATGGGAAAAAGGTTACCTTGCTCAGAAGAGCTGGTGAAACCCAGTAGCCAGCCCCTGCCTGGGGGCTTAGCTTTGCTCAGAACCACTTTTGGTTAGCTGGTTTTCTTGAAGATCTAGGCACACAGATATATACTTTTGTGTGTGTGTGTGCAGGCATTGTTTATCACCTCTTTGATTGCATATGCCCTGGGTAAGCACTATACAAACCCTGGCAAATAAATGGTCTGTGACTTAGAAGAGCAGAAAATCCTCCGGAGTTATGCCCCGTGTTTATGGCATCTTGTCTGCAACACCGGTGTGCTTGCACGAGCTGTAAAACTCGGTTATGTTTCCCCTGCTTTTTCCCAGTGTTTGATGTAAGGTGTCACAGCAGCACAAAATCGATGCCCGGGCTCGGTTCTCCCAGGCGTTCGTCCCAGCATGCGGTGGGACGGGGCTTGGGGCTGTGCTGGGCTCACGGGATTTGGGCTCCAATGGCTCACCCTTCGAAAGACTTTGTGGGACAAATCGGGTCCCACCAGTCTGGAAATTCTCAGGTAAATATGTTCAGGTCTGACTGTCCATCACTTATAGAGCTCGTGATGAATTTTGTAGGGATATAGGAATTTGCTGCATTTTTGGGGAGCGTGTGGGTTGGACTTGAATGATCATGAGCAGATGCTGATGTTCCCCCTATGCAAGGTAATACATAAAGCTGTGGCTGATCAATATGTTTCCTCTGATACGAGCAGATTTAGTAGCAGGAGGGGAGATGGTATTTTAGGATCATGCACATCCAGAAATGTATCCTCCCTCTTTCAGCCGGTGGTTGGGTTTGAAGTCCACCTTGGATGATTAGTGCAAACACATGGCTGAAGATTTGGCTTCCACTTGCAAAGATCCATTATCGTGACGCTTGCTGGGACACCAGCTAAAACAGAGCGGCGCAGGGCACGTTCGATGGTTCCTCTCCTTTAACTAATTACTAGGCAGAAAGCCGTATTCAATAGCAGTGATGAATGCAGAGAAGCACATTCATGTATTATTATCCGAGAGCTGAATGGGGAGTTTTGTAATATATACATTAGCACGCCACAGGCAGGACTTCCCAGGGGAGAAGTGAGGGGTTGCCGTTGCTGGAGGGGGTGGAGAGCAGGATCAGGTTCTGCACCCATCAGCCACTGAAACGATCCCGAATGGACCTCGTCTCGCCCGGCATTTGCAGGGTCTGGTCCCTGCACGACGACCGTGCTTCCTTCTGCCCGTAACGCCAATTACGGGAGCTAATGAAGAGAGGGGAGTTGGTCACCGCTTGCTTTTCTTCCCCAAATGTCAGAGCTCCTGAAGCATATTCTGGCATTTAAAACGAACGACTGCAGAAGAGTCGTATCGGCACAGGGTTTTATGTGGCTCACAAAGTCCTGTCTGTGCCGCCGGGCAGCTGGTCCCGTGTGTCCCTTCTGCTGTGGCAAAAACCACAGGGATTTGTTTTAAGCAGACTTGGGATGTGGGATCCTCTTGGGGATGGTGCAAAAATGGAACCTTCAGGCGCTTTCTGCTGGGTTGCTTGTTGCTGGCAAGAGGCTCAGACTTTGCTCTCAGGTGATGGTGAAACCCCTTGTATTCCTCTGAAGCCAGACTGAAATGTGGCTGTCGGGTGGATTTGTAATGTTTTTTCTTTCAGCTGCCCATACATAGTCCTCGCTGGAGGATCCTCAGCAGACTTTCCCTCTGGCTGTGCCTTTAGCCGTCCCTGTGTTGGAGAGACTTTCCCTCCCTGGAGGACAACTGGAAGATGCTTTGCTGGTACTTTGGGTCTTTTCTGACCTCTAGACACCTGCTCCAGCATCGCGGTCCAGGTGAAACCTCCCATCTCCGTTTGCCTTTGGGTCCCTCTGGGGCATGCTGCCTTCCACCGGCCTCCAGCACAGCTGCTGCAGCAGGGCTATAAACCAGATTGCCGGAGGGATGTGAGCTTAAAAACTGAAATCGGCACCTTGCTCTGTCCCCCGTCCTCCTTGGGATATTTTGGGGTCATCCTCAGTCTTCAGCCCAAATCCCCCATCCATCCATGCCTGTCCTAGAACTTGGCCGTGGTCCCTGCTGCACCCACATCAGCCCTGATGTGTCTTTGCAATTTGATATTTACATCTTTGATAGTTACATCTTCGCAACCAAGGGGAAAAGATAGTTGAAGTGAGTAGTCTTGTTTGCAGAGAGGTTGTCCCAAAAGTACCAGGGCGGGTGGATGAAAGGGATGGAGCAATGCCTCCTTCCCTGGAGGGCTGGCTCAGGCTGTGGATGTCCGTCCTGCTGCAAAACAAAAAAATTACCTTTTCTGGCTTGAGGACTGATCAGTGTGTTGGCTGAAAGCTCAGTTTCTGGGGTAAGGAATGGAGAACTGACAAATAACCCTTGAATCTTTTATTACAGAGCAGCATCATTTTATCTTATCCCTGCCAGCGTCATACTTCAAAATATATATCAAAAAGATGACGTGTCTCTCCCACTTGCAGGTTTCTGCCTTAAAAGGTGTCCTTTCTCCTTCTGGAGGACTGTGGGTCTGAAAGCCCTGCAGAGCACTTTTGTAGTGTGGCTGCACTTGGAGTTCCCCATTTACTTTCCCCCTTCACCAGTGACAGTGCCCTGGATTGCACTGTGAGGACCAGATCCCAAACCTGCACCTTGGGCTAGGGTGACAGAAAAGGGGATGGAAGACAGAGAATGTAAAAGCAAACATTATTTCTTTGGTGTTTTGCTCCCAGAAGGCCGAGTGGATGGGCTGTAATTGGGATGGGAAAGGCTTTGAGCATCGAGAAGTCATAAATTGGGCTGGTTTGGGGCTCTGAAATGGGACCTTGAGCTGTGACACATGGCTTCTGAGGACCTAAACTGGCTGAGGCATCTTTTTTATATATAGGTATGTGAACACATGCGTGTGTGTGTATTTTTCCTCCACCTCCCCTCTAGGCGAGTGCTAAGGACGTGATGACAGGCAAAATCTCCGGGTGACAGTGGCTGGGGTGACCCTCCGGGTGAGCAGCAAAGCGTTTGCTCCCAGCCTCTTCGGCATGGATAGAACTGTTCAGTACTGTCCACAGGAGGTAGCACTTAATTACTTTAAAATAAACACATATTTCTGGCTTTTTTGGTTTTTGGTGAGTGGATTTCTTCTGTGCAGAGTGGTGAAGCAAACCCAGTAAATAACGCTCTGCGGTGGAGGTAGCTAGATGGCTGCAACTGGAAAGGTCTCGGTGCGTCTGGAGGGAATGGAATAGCTTGATTTATGATTTTAACAAGCATGGCTGGGTAGGGAATCATGCCTATATGGTTTTAAAGTCATGAAGAGATATTAATCAAAATTAAGGCTGCTCTAAGAAGGTATCCGAGCCAGTGGGCCGGTTCCTGGCTAATTGATTACACAACTAAAGCATAGTTGTCCCTACAGAGACAGTCGAAGGACAGCTTGGATGGGGATCTCGGGGTTTAATGCCAGATGGGGAAGCAGAGGGTTGGAACAAAGGGCGTAATGAGGAATAACAGGAATCGGTTAGAGGGACTGTGCACTTGTCCCCATTGATTAGGCTGCGTGTGGAGGGAGAAAATGATTAATAGAAACACGTAAATGAGAAGCAGCAGTGACATTTCTAGAGCTGCAGCCTGAAATCACAGGCTGCCAAAGGTCGGAGCCGCCTGGACAGATAGTGAACGTTGGCCTTGGAAAAGCAGTAATTTTGGGAAAAAGCCTGGCCGTGTGCCTCTGGGGCCGGCCCAGCGCAGCCGGGACTGAGCGTGTTAAAAGCCATGTTGGCAACGTGCTGGCCCACCAGGTTGCTTCCTCCCCTTACTCCTGCATTAATCGTCATTCTGATGGAAAATGCCTTGAAACGGCTGTGCAGGGTGGTGATGGTGGAGCTGCCTCCCACCTGGCTGATGCTCCCCCAGGGGTTTTCCAAACTCCGCTTTCTGCTCGTCTGCACAAGGCGGTTGGGTTGTAGGGTGAAGCTCAGGCTCAAAACCTTTTCTTTTAGGGGAAAATTGCATCTGCGCTTTTCTGCCTTGCCCCCGGCCAGGGTGCATGCCACGCTTTGCCCAGTGCGGTTTGACATTGCGTTGCCCTTGGTCTTTACGACACAAGACGTCTCTGGACGTTTCCCTGTGGTCTGGGAGGTACACGCGCAAAGCAGCAATGCCAAAAGAACCTCCTTCCACGGCCTGAACTCTTGCAATGTTGCAAATACGCCAGGAGGGCTTACTGCAAATCTCCACATCTTTTGGACCCGCTGAAAGGAGGTGGGTACAGATTAGTCGAGCTCCTTGCGAGGCTTCCCAGTGAATCCTCCAAATTTCTCCAGGCACGCTCAGGCATTAAAAATTTCCATTGTTTCAGGCTTGGAAAAGTCATGTTGGTGATCTCATAGGATTAGCTGCGGTGATCTGGGGATTTAAGAAGTTTCCAAAAGGTATATAGGCTTGAGTGCTCACCCAAACCAAGCAATACCCCTGTTAGTAAAATTTATTTGCACTTCATATTTAATGTGACAGCTACGGAGGACTCTAGGCTCCTGCACATAATGAGTTTTGCAATTAAAGCTTAGCTGCACTGAAGCCACGTTTCCTACTGGGAATTTGGCCAGCCACCCCTGCCATTCCTCAAGGATCTGCCTGCAGCTGGATCCAAGGACTTTGGTGGCCAAATCTGACCCTGCGTCCTCTGTAAAAGTCTCTCAGATGCAAGCTCTGAGAGCGAGATGCTCCTGTCTTGCGAGACCGCTTGTCCTAGACTTTGCTCCCATTGGGTTTTCCATCAGCTGAATGGTGGGGATTTCTCTGAATCTATGGGGTGAATGGAGAGTGCTCAGCAACAGAGGTTGAAGGACAGCTGGAAATGCTTGCTTTCTGCCATTTCTGACAATGTCACATCTGCAAGGTGATATGGGTGCTCCTTGAGGTAGGTCACCACTGCTTTTGCACATGCAAACTAAGGAACCATGAGTACAAGTGAAAACCTGGGTGCTTAAACGCCAGCTGGATAATTCTTGCTGCTTTGCAGGCACTGAGCTCCTGCAGGTACGTCTGGCTGTTTGCAGTAGTTTTATTCCTCATACAGCACCTCGTAGAGTCGTTTGTGCCTGATCCCTCCCAGCTGTGAATGGGACAATATCCATTGGTGATTTATCTTGTTTTTTCCTATTTTGGACCTCACACTGTTGCATACAGAGACATGGCTCTGTTCAGTGGGTCTGGTGATTTTGCCTCTCGGAAGCAGTGTTCTCAGTGACTTTGAAACGACGTCCCCCCTTTCCCTTCCCCTTCAATCATAGCACAGGCATAACTCAATGAGATCAATAGTGACGGTCATGAAAATCAGAGAAGGATTGATCCACTGTGTGCACCACAGAAAGAAACGCTGCATTTGCTCTGTTTTCTGCAGCTCAGCTTCCAGGCCCAGGTGTCCATCTTCCCAGAGAGATAACACCACATACCTCAGTCTTTCTCTGCAAGAAAGCTGCTCTGACACCCGCTCCGCAAAAGCCGATAGCAGTCCGATCCGGTAAATTTATCAGTCCCCAAACGAGCTGCCGTGCCCGTCCTCGTGCGCCTTTCTTCTCTACCTGTTGGATAATGCAGAAGACCAGGTATGGTCCAGCAGCACCCTCCCCTGAGCAAACCCTCCTGCCAGACCCCCATCCTCGGTCTGCCTTTAGCTCCTGATTCTGGGGCAATCTCAGGGTGTCACCGGTGCCTGCTTGTCCCCAGGGGGGGCGGCGGATCGCTGCCTTCCGCGCTCCGTGAAATTCAGCCCCGAGCCAGAGCTGGAGCTGCAGCCAGAGTACCTAAATCTGCGAAACACTTCATCGGCTGGTGTCTCGTACCAGGGTCTCGAGCCGTCGCTCCCTGCGGAGGACGGTCTTACCTGCGGAAACATCCAGCTCAGCGGGTGGCTAATTACCACCGTCAAAACTTTATAGGCAGTGCGCTCGGGGGTAAGTTCTTGTCCAGGGCGTGAGAAATACAGTTTTGAAACAAATCTCCTTTCAAAGCATCCATAACTTTTCTGAGCAAAGGCGCAAGAGGGAGATAGGAATTGTTTGGGAGCCGAGAGCGGGATGGATGGTGACCACCTCAGGCTCGGTCCAAGAGCAACTGCAGCCGGGGCGAGCCACCGCTTGCTGCAGTCCCATCAATCTGCTTGGTGCAAAGTACCAAACACCAAGAGACGACGCTCCCCCTGAGCGTGGGGACTGGCTTCGTACCCGCAGCCCCTCATTCTCATGCTCTCCCTGCTCCTGAAGGAGTTACCCACCTGCCAGAGGCACTGGAGTAATTCTCCTTGTTAGAATAAATTATGAGGATCATAGCCAGCCGCTCACTTAATGCTAAAATCACAGGGAGATGAGACTGGCCACTTTGGTCCTCACTGACCTTGAAAACCAAGCTGGTGAATGCAACCTTCCATTTCTTATTGCTCTCCGGGATTAGTGGGATGAGGTCAGCCTGTAGCGCTAATTCACTTTGCTCTTAACTCATTTCATTACATTACAGGAGAGCATCGCACTTGGCGAGTGTAATCTTCAATGTTATTCTCCTCTTGTCTTTGCTTTTGTTATAAATTAAATAAGCTACTGTCATTTTCCAACTATAAAGATTGATTTTTTTTTTTTTTTGAACGATACTGGGGCAAGCGATGATAATTTATACATCTTAAAGTTGTTCACTTAGTTGCCTCTCTAGCTGGTTATTTTGTTGGACCTTGAGCTGGCTGCTTTTTCCTTTTGCCATGCTCTCAGGTGGCAGGCTCTCGGGAAAGAGATGTTAAATCTTCTCTTGGAAAAGAGATGTTAAGTCTTCATATCTCCTGTTGTGAGGAGCACGGACAGACCTGAGACGGACACGTGGCTCCTGTGAATACCAAAAGGAGAGCTCGTGTCGGTAGGATGCACTGTCCCTTCCAGGGAGATGTCAAGGCTTGCTTGTGTGTGATGCTGGTGTATGTCTGCGTTGGCTGCGTGGCTGGGCTATCTCATCCCCGCTGCGAGCAAAGAGAACGCAACGTAGCTCGTCGACCAAAACGCAGCATCCGAAACAACCCAAGCTGAGCAGAAGCCACCTTCCAAACTAAATGTTGAAATTGAGTATGTGGGACAGTATGTCCCTGGCAGTACTCGAAGCATGATAATAATCCAAAAGGACACACCTTGGATTTAAAGCCTGGCTGCTGGTTTTAAAATTGAGCTCTTCCACGAAGGCGGCACTGAAAGCTGTTCTTGGTTGTGAATGACGGGCTCCGGGATCCACCCGTCCCGGGACGTACCTCCGCTTCCAGCTGCTCCCAAGACAAATGTGTCTGAGAGGGTTTTCTGCTCAGACTCCTTGAGCAGACAGTGGTGCCTCCTAAACCAGACGGAGGTAGCCCCAGTGCTGTGGTCTTTTGGCCGTGGTAACTAGTAATGCGCTAGAGCGGCGGCCATGAACTTGCATTGCTGATGGCCTATGGCAAATCACATGCCATTAAGGTTTTTTCTTCTTTCTGAACAAGCAGTAGCTTCAGTTCTCTTCTTACCGTGTTATGCGTAATCCATATAGCTGATGGACATACGCTGGTTCAGGAGTTGCTCTGTCTTAGTGTGTTGCAGAAACACAATTAACAGGCTACGTCGTGTCCAGCGGGTGCAAAGCCCCATCTGGCAGGATGTCAGCTGAGAAATACAAGACCTGCAAGTGATTAGAAACGGGAGTTTTTTATTTTCATAGGTATAATAGAGGGTGGATTAAGTGATTGGAAAAGTGGAACTTCTAGACTTGGCCTAGCTAAGGGGAGGGTTGGTTTAGTGAAGATGAAAAGCCAATTGGCTGAAAGTCGCTGTGGAATGAAAGAAAGAAGAACCCAAAATAAAAAGGATCTATTTCCAAGAGAAGAGGCACAGTGGCCGTAGGGAATGGCAGGTGGGGCCTTCTGGGGAAGGTGCTAGGGAGTACTGGCAACTCCTCGAAGAAATTTTCATTGGTCTTAGTCAAAAAAGAGGTGTATATGAAGTAGACAATAAGCCCGATTACTAAAAATCAGCAGAAGAGAATGATGAAAACAAATGGTGGCAAAATTTGAAAGGCTGAAACACAAACCAAGGGACACGGGGGGAAGTGGTCACCCAGTGCACTGAAAGCAACACGGGAGGAGGATGGCCCCACCATGCTGGCATCAGCCTGGGAGGTGCAGGGAAACCAGACTGGAAAATGAATGTGGAACCAAACTACCTAAAAATACGGCCTGAGAAAACCAGAATGGCCATCGGTGAGGGAAGCACCTGGTTTCACCGTCCAGCAGGAGCAATCGGCAGCAGAAAGGTGGGGTGGGGAAGGACCAGGGAGCAGAGCTGGGGAAGAGGGTTGAGTCCCCTCGTGGGTGTGGGTTGCCTGTGCCAGGCTCCCGTGGAAGACCCACACGCTGTACTGGGTGTAGAAACAGGAATTAAGTCTTTAAGTTTGCCCAGCAGTGCTGATTTTATTTATGCATTTGTACTGATGGAAGAAAAAAAAGAAAGAAAGAAGCGCCTGGGGTAGTCGGCCAGGGAGACGGTGACCTCTTCGTCACTGAAGGTTTTTAAGACAGGTCAGACAAGTATCTCCTGGGAATAATTCGATGAAGTTGATTGTGGCCGGGCAAGTGGATGAGCTCAGTAATTTCTTGATCACCTTCAGCCCTATGGATCCCTCCAGTTTTTTTCAACATTTATAGCATAACGCTGTTCGCAAGGCTGAAATCCCCTACCCCCTGCACGCGATTCATTTCCCAACAATACTTTAAAGCATCATGTTAAGGCATCATAAAGACATTGTGCTTTTAGAAACAATTATTTGATCGCTCCGCCAATGCCTCATTGTGGCCGTCCTAATGAACAATGAAACTTTATTGTGTTTAGAGATGTAGTACGTGGCACCGGCAGCCGCCGTCGCTGGGCTGGGAGATGGAAAAAGCACATAAGCGTCTCGGCGCAAGGCTTCTCCTTGTCACGAAGCCTGTCCTCTGATTCGGGGAGTGCAAATTGCATTTTAACAGATATAACCTACCGAAAAAATATTATCAACAAAGGGAAAGAAGATTAACTGCTTGCCTGGAGGCAACGTTTGAAGATTTTACAGATACGGCTGTACCTGCTACAGCCGGCACTCCAGTTACAGCGGGTACAGCGGGGAGATGCGGCTCATGATATACCAAATAAAACGGCACCATTTTTCACTATACCTCAGTGGTAATGCTCTTTTTTTAAGGTGGTCCATCTGTGAGCTGGATGCTTCTGGAACCAAAGGTATTTTTTCAGTGCTCACCGAGGACTTGTTTGCCTCTATTTCTGTTCAAAGTTCTTTGGCAGAGGAAAAATCACACCTTTCCTTCACAGCTGATGTATTGGGGCTGCTTCCAAGTGTGGCTGTGAGCTGGCATTAAACTCGCCATGTGTCCGGGTTTCGGCTGGGATAGAGTTAATTCTCTTCCTAGTAGCTGGTACAGTGTTCTGTTTTGGGTTCAGTATGAGAAGAATGTTGA
>JAVJGG010000040.1:20141063-20183814 GCA_035590195.1 Aviceda cuculoides
TTTTTTTAGACCCCCCCCCCCCCCCTCTTGCCTTCAAAGTTGGTATTTATTTTAAATGAAGTGAGCTTCTCTTCAAACAAATCCAAGCCATGGATGCTATAATTAGCAGGATATAGTAATTTTTCTTCAAGCATAATTGGAAGGTTTACCATTTAGGGATAATACTTAAACTATCCTATTTTATGGCTCATTTGCCAGAAAATGCCTGTGAAGCTTACAGCTTTATCAAACCTTATCAATGGGTAAAGAGTGTCAAAGGAGGGTGTTTCAGCTATCTGGTGGTAAATGTTGTTGCTGCTGCTGTTAAATCTTCTAATTTTACTAACTTCTGTTAATTGAACAGTCTTCCCTGAGCGTTTGGCGATAACAAGCTGCTAAAGCACTCTTGAAAACCAACACAAAGACCCACTGCAGGGGCTGAGGATTTCCATCCCTTCTTGCAGGGGACTGGTTTTAGGCTGGAGTCATTTTGGGTGGATGCCCTGGACAACCAACTGCCTGCCCTCAGCCGTGCCTGCAAGGTCGTGCTCAGCTCCAGGAGGTGACACAGCCCTAACCACAGCTGAAGCAATCCCATTAAGATGCCCACGGTTGTGTTATCCTGATTAGCTGCTCAGCTAATGGGCCAGGCTTGTTTTCCCTTTCTAATGAGCCTAAATTAAATATACTTGCTGGTTCCTCTTCACGTAGCTTCTCCTCCTTTTGTTGAAGGTGGAAAGGCACCTTCATCTCTCTTCTTCCTCCTCACTGAGCTGGAAGGCAGGAGAAGAGGGGCTGTTGGTGCTAGCCAAAATTCAGTAATGCTGGCCCAGTAGGTGTGGGACAAAAGCACCTCCTGGCTGCCTGGGGGGAGTTGTGGCTCAGGACCTTGGGATCAGGTCTTGCATATGTCTCCATGGAGCAGAAACAAGCCCTGAGGCTCTGTTTGCTTGTAGGGGTCTTTCAGGGTGGGTGTTGCAGAGGTTTGAGCTGCTGACTTTGATGTGAAAGGCATTGCAGCACTTGCAATGCCCCAATAATGCCGCGGGAGAGTCCTGGCGTTGCAGCTGGATTTGCAACAGATGGATTCATGCACCAAGAAAACTGTTCCCGGACCATCTTGAGCATCGTGGCCCTGCTGTGCCCTGGCGAGAGCTGAGAGGATTGGCTTCTGCAGGGTCTGTTTGCTGAAAACACACTTCTGGGCTTGTAAGTTTTTCTCGGAAAGTGATCTGAGTTGTATTAAGTTTTAATCCTTTTCTTTTTTTTTTGATGCTTTTCTGGCTTCAGTGGAGATTTATGAAGCGCTGTGGCCTTGGCAAAGATCAACAGATAGCCTGTTAAACAAAGACTCGAAATTTACTGCTTGGATGATTTCAGGGGAAAAAAGAATTTTAAATATTTAATTTAGTATTGAGCTAAGTTTCATAATAAGGAGGGAGAAAGCCCCTATCCCGAATGAAATGTGAGACTTTTTTTCCCCCCTGAGATTGCCTGAAGCCTTCAATTAAAATCCTGAAGAATTATATTTGTACTTAGTAAAAAAGCCTGAAATGTTGGAGCAGAAGGTGGGAGGCTCCAGGTCTCTACTGTTCCAGCACAGCTGCATCCACTGCCTTTTCTTAACCCACCGAGAGCCACCCAAAACCCAAGCAGACGTCCTCCCCCTCTCCTACTCCTCTCTACAAAGCTCTTCTAGACTTTTTCCTTTTGACCATCAGAAACTCTCTCAGTTTCCAGCCTGCATCTGTTTGTGACCAGCTTGTCCTGATATTTTCCCCTTGCTAACATTGTCCTTCATCTTAAATAGTTGTTCCTTTCCTCCTCTCCCTTTGCTACCCTTTGCAAGAGTAGAGGAACCAAACTCTGAGGCCCCCGCTCTGGGTCCCGGCCTTCCTCCTAACCCTCTCTCGTGCTCCGGGTCAAGTCCATCTTGTTTTGGCTGCGTGATCTGGATTGTGCAGCATCCCAGGTCAGCTCTTACCGGTGCTTTGTACAACGCCGTGTTCTGCCAGGACTGTTGGGAATCTCTCTCCCAGTCCAGCTGATGAAGCGTTTGCTTTTCACCTGGGCTGCCTTACGCCTGGGCTCTGGTTTCTTGTGTGAAGTTTGGTGTTCAGCGTGACTCCTTTCTCCCCCCCCTCCCCGTACCCAAACGCTTCAGGTTTTCGTAGTCTCTGACCTTGGGTTGTCTTTGGCCGCTCTGGGTACCTGGGAGACCTCAGCCTAGCTGCAGAACTTATCCCAAAATGCACTGCCTTCTGTTTTATTAGGCGCACATTTACCCTGCTGCGGAGGGTTTAGACACTGGGTTTAGGATTCATTCGCACTGGGTTTAGAAATACTCAAACTAGCAACACAGCTTGAGCACTGCCTTGTTGGGAGGTTTAGAAAACTGATACAGACTGGAGGACTCTCCAATACCAAAAATCCATCTCCGATACCAGAAATCCACCACTGCACAGGGGGTTAAGTGGTGCTCCAGACCTCGTGTTGGCCCTTTGCACGGACAAAAAACCATCCTGAGCAAATTGCTTGACCCATGCCTGTTTATCAGCTCAGCAGGAGGAAAATATTGCCAAGAACGTGGAGAGGAGGCAGTGGAGCAATCCTGTTTTATCTCTCTGGAAATAATGAAGCCAGGAACATTTGCTCCTTCTTGATGGCTTAAATTTACAAAAGCGAACAATAATTTTTCAGCTTCTGAGAGTGAAATATGGGGGGAAGAAACCTATCTTACTGACTTTTTTAGCTGGAGCAGTACAGGGAACGTTACTTAGAGCTCCACCACACTAAACTCTGATTCCTGGAGATGTCTTTGTTGATGCATAAGCTGTGACCTAAAATATTGACTTTATAAAGTAATTGAATCCCAGAATCATGTTTCGGATGAAAAGCACTTGACAAATGACTATAGGAAGGAGCTGAGCCCAAAGGCCTGAGCACGACTGTAATGGGATTTACTCTGCTTGACTCCCATCAGCCTCTTGAGAGAAAAGTCCACGCCAGGCAGCCCTGCTCTGGGCTTGGGGTGGATTACAGGGCAAGAAGAGGTAAGTCTCATTTTTTTTCCTTTTTTTCACAGGAAGAAGGATAATAAATCCTTCTGTCCCTATGAGAGAGGTGAAGACAGAACACCATGTAGCTTGTGCGGAGGGTGGGTGAACTTTTTGGGACGGGGGACATGGTAGATCTTCGTAGATGCTGAACTTGCTTTTTGACATGCCTTGGTTTGCTTTTGTCCACGGATCATAATATCTAGTTTCTGCACCAAACCTGAGCTTCAGAGGGAGTCCTGGCTCCAAATCTCTGCTTTGCCTTTATATATGATCGTGCTCATCTCATGTCATCCGCTGCTCAGAGCAGAGCAGCTACTGGATGGAAAAGAGGGGGGGATCTATACTGGGAGACGCTGCAAAGCCGAAGGACCACGGTAAGACTCTGGTGTGGCTCAGGTCTGGCCCCTGAGCCATTTCTCTGGGGGCCAGGGATGGCTGGGGCTGAGGGTGATGAAGATGAGATGCTGGAGGAGGGCTTGTGCAGCTCTCGGTGAGAAATGATATCGCAGCCAGCGCTGTGGCCCAACGACAGTTCCCTCCTTTCTCCGCTGCTCGGAACAAATTTCCCTCATTAATTTAAGAGGGCACAATTATATCATTATTTCAAATGGCTCAATTTAAACAAGGCCTTATTTCTGACTTATAAATTGTTACCTTGCTCATCCTGCAACGACTATTTTTCTTATAAGTACGTTAACCTCTCTGCTTTCTTTACTCAGGCGTTTTGCATAGTTATAATAAGCATTTAAATAACTGTAAAGGTTCCATCAGTTCTTGCTTTTATATCTTGCCGTCACCACGGCAACTAGCTATACTTCTCTGTCTATTTTACCTTTTTTTAGATTTGAGGTTCTCAGTCCAGTCACTTTAAGATTGAGCTGGATTCTCCACTCGTTTGCACACGCTGTTGAAGCGCTGCCTGCGCCTTGGTTTTGCTGCTGGGCTGTGATGATTATTTTCATTGTTGGTTATTAGTAAGGATACTTTGAGCTGGGAGACAGAAATATATTTTTCAATTTGTGCAATGCACCGGAGGGCGGTGAAATATGCGGTGGTAATTACTGGGATTTGGAATACCAGGCTGAAATCAGGGCAGGTTTAGTTGAGTTCAACTAAGCTTTGCTTTGCAAAGTGCTCTCGTTCCAGTGCTGCCATGAGGGGATGACACACGGAGTCCCTTGCAGGAAAGAAGTGTGATGATAATTTTGTCAAGGCACTTGTTTAAAATGAATCTTAATATCCTACTTCTCCACTAAAAAAAAAAAAAACAAAACAACTTACAATGTCCTATATAGATCTGACAGACCCAGATTATGGGCTGTGTAAACAAATGGCAAAACTTTAATGCAAATTGCTGAAATGAACCTGGGAAGGACTAATTCAATGGGACTTTCTGCCATTGGTGTGAAGTTCCAGCTTGTCCGGGGACATAATCTTTCCTGGCAAAGCGGGAGCGAACAGAAGGTAGCGGCGAAGGCTCACAGTTCATGCCAATCTGCATTTCCATCTGGAAGTAGGTGCTCTCTATGATAATAAAATGGCAAATGAAAGAATTCCAGAGAGGCTGCTAATTTCCTCCCCTCCCCGCTAAATATAACAGGCTGACACGCTGCCGCTTGGGAGCGGTGCAATAGGAAGGTGACACAGATGGAGCACGAGGCAAAATAAACCCCTAAACAAACAGGACAACAAAAGCTGCTGGCATTTTATTGCTATTTATTTCTAAGGCTGCTCAGAAACGCGCCGTTGGAGGCTTACAGTGACGCACAAAATGACACAGTTGGTTTTGCCCGGGACTCATGGGAGCATGCGTGGGATCATGTTGTCCGAGGAGGGATTTCTGGGGAGTTTTTGGTTTTGGATCCCTGTGTTGCAGAAACAAGAGGGCAGATGTTTTGCGGGAAGCCTGTTTCTTCACGCTGGCTCTGCCCCAGCCACCCGGTTGAAGCAAACGCTGCGTGGCCTTTTTGTGGCAGAAATGGTAAAAAGCAGCTGCCCTCTTTCATTCGTACTTTGCAAATGATCTCATGAAGAAGTTATTGGCCTTGGTTTTGGGAGAGGTCTCCACGTGCACTGATGCAGGGAGGGCTGCGGTACAGTTATCCTGTACTATAGGAAGAGGCAAACTCTGGGTTTTCCTTATTTATTAGAGTTCTGTCTCAAAAATGTTGAAATGATTGAATCAAGCAAGAGGAACAGTCCCACCGGAGGAAGAAATTGCTGGTAGAAGCAAAGAACAAAAAAATTCATTAAAGCAGCTAAAGCTGAGCAGGTCCGTTCAGGTTTTTGACCATTTTCCACTACTACAAGCAACGAGAAGCTCTTGCCTGGTGTTTTTTTCTCTGATTACAGCCCTTGCAGTGCTGGAGCCCCTGATTAATGGGCCCTGCCTCACTTTCTCTGTGCTCATGGTATCAGGGGCTTGTTTGGAGAAAGCTGTGCTGTTCAGGAAAGGTATTTTTATGTTGAAGGTGGAATTTGAAGGATCCCTGTGGTCCCAGGTCCTGGGACACCCTTGGCTGGGACCGTCACCTCCTGATGGAGGAAAGGGGCTGTGGGTGAGGCTGAAGCAAACGAAATTGCTAAGAAAAACTGTTCTCATCAAGGACTCCCAAGGAGGAAAATGCCTGAATCAGCCAGTCCTCATCACTCTGTTTCTCTGCTAAAATCAGATTCGTTGATTTAGCTGACTACGAAACCTGACAAATGCTTTTCAAGGAAAATTTAAGAGAATCTTTGTACTTGCGGCTGTGCCTGTTCCCATGCTCGCAAGGAGGAACGGATGTACTCTGAGCCCAGCTCCTGACTAATTGGGAGAGCACGTGTCTGTAAAGCGTCGTGCAGCAGTTGCGTGTACATTTTATCACTGCTTTGGGTAGACTGCTTTGGGGCTAAGAGCATCCCAAAAGTTTATAAGTGGTTTAACCTGTTCTGGCTGCTGGGACAACATTCCCTCGCCCAACGGCAGCAAACAGGTAGCAAAAGTCTAGTATAAATGTATAATGCAAGTTTTTTTTCTATTTCTTCTTATTCTGTGGGAGGCTGGTGCATTAATTCATGGGAGTTTGTACTGTATATCTAGCTGTATGCTTCTCTGCAGAGTTGAAGATATTTGAAAAAGCTTGCTCTTGCTCATATCTGATATGATGTTTGGGGCAAAAGAAGGAGAATGTGTCTTTGGTTGCTTTTTTTTTCATTTATCCATATCCAAGTGATCTCTCTTGCATGTCAGTACCTAAAAAGGACGGAGTGAAGTAATGGTGGAGGGATGCCATGAGACTTTCCACGGTCATCATTAGCAGTGTGTCTTGTAGGAGGGATGTGTATGCGCTGGGAGGTTCGTGTCTGCCAGCGTGCTCGGTGCCTTCCCTTGCAGGAATCCCATTTCCTGGCATAAAGGCAGAAATCAAAGCACAGGCTGAATTAATAGAGATGGACACTCGAACGTACCACGTCTGTGATTTCCCCTTAGAAATGCTCAGTGTGTCTGGTTAATTCATCTAGCCCAGTGTAAGCTGACAGAGCAGCTTTCCTGAAACACGCTGTTTGGTAGTTCGCTGTACACCGGGCAGTCATGTTTAATATGTATAATTGTAATTGCATCATTTATTAAATCAAATGGCTTAATGCATTTCACAGCAGCGACACGCGACCAGCTATGTTGCTTCTGCTGACTTGAAGGCTTGTTTTAAAACAAGTGCAAAGGAACCGCTGGTGGTTTGGGTCAGACCTAAAGCCTGGTGATGCTCCGCATGCCGTAACCTTCCTCCCAAGCCGCGTTTGCTGGGGCTCAGCCCTGAGCAAAACGTGGGGCTTCCCCTCCTCACACCTTCTTGCTGCGGTGTCCGTGTCTGGAACAGGCAGCGTTTGCTGCTCTGGTCTCTTCTAGGGAGTACTTTTCCTTTTTCTTTTTCTACTCTCTATAAATTAATTTCTGCAAGGTGCCCGCTCCCCTTTTTTAGCAAATCAAAGAGGGCACAGGGAACTGTGAAATGAGTCTCAGAGCAGTGTCCACACCACCATCTGTGCTGATACGTCGTGTCCTGCGCTGATGAATCCCTCAGTAGTTATCAGAACACTTTGCACGTTTTTAGCGCGTGAATATTCTCCCCGATCTGGCTGGGGACTGGGAAAGTTTCTTTTCTTTCTTGGGAGCTGCAAAACAGTTTCCCGTCCTGACTTTGCATACATTTGGGTAAGGTTTGCAGAGGGGGTGTCTGTGAGGATAGCTGATGTCATCCAATAAATCGTATTGGTTGTTAAATTAGATTAAAGGCAAGGGGGAGGCTCGGCAGCCTCACAGTTGCAGGGGAGGAGGCAGGGCACGGGTGGGCGTTCGGCCCACCCGAAGGCGCCGAAGCAGCTGGCCAGAATCTTGGTGTAGTATATTTGTGCCAAGGTGTATGTGAACCTGGTACTCAGGTTTAACTCGTGGGTTTGCTGGGCCCCCAAGACCCTGCCCGCTCAACGCAGACCTGCTTCCCTCGCAGTTTTCCCACTGTTTGCTGGACTATGTATGGATAAGCCAACTTAAATGCCATCTGCACGCAAGGTATAGCTGCTTATACAAAGGCCAGTTTAAGCATCCTTTACCGGTATTTAACCATCTGGTTTGTCCAGATATCTGCCAAATGGAGGTATGGGAAATCAGACCTTGGCCAAATGTTGCCCCTTCATTGGTTCACCGCTCGTTGCAGAGAAGCTGCTGAGGGCCCCCGTGCGCGGAGCTGTCATTCCTGTGCGAAGCTCCGCTCGCTGCCAGCCCTTCCAAGGGAACGGTCATAAAACCCATCAGAGAGAAGCTCTCAGAGGTTGCTTTAACATGATGGGTTAGAGCACTGCATTTTCTTCCCTTACTTTGAAAACGGGACTGGTTGCAAAACAACGAAAATGCTTTCTTTGTCCTCGCTGATTCCCCACGGGCTGGTCAGGTCTTCTCCCCTGTCCTGCCAGGGAGCTCGCCGCGTCCCCGCGCTCCTCCAGCCCACGATATCCTGCCCTCCTTATGGTGACTCCTTGCTGGGTACGTGGGCTGGAGTTGTGGTTCCACGGGGACGGGTGGTTTTCTGCCTCCGCACGGTGCTTTGCTTATGCAGCAATTCCAACTCGGCACTGAGGAGCCCATCCCACAACCACCCTTCCTTTTTCTATCCCATCCCACCTCACTGGGACCTCTCAGTCCCCGGAGCTCACCCCAACCGGCCTCTGTGACCTCCGCTCATCCTCACCTCCTGCTTCGGCATCTCCCACGTGGCCAGTTCCCAAATGCGTCAGCGCTGGGCAGGCACCTCCCTGCTGACCACAGGTCAGGTTTGTTATTTCTGGGGATGGCCAAAATGCACCTTTCTCTTGGTCTATAAAATGTAATGTTGGCTTTTTGCTCCACCTCAGCGGCAGGTGAAGCTTCTTCTGGAGCGATTAAGGAAAAATCAGTGGGAGATGCTTGAGGCTGGGGAGAGTCTGAGAAAAATAACCTGATCCTGTAATTCAAGCAAGGCTGAAGGTAGGAGCAGGCTGAAGAATACGGGAGAGGAGTCCCACGATGGGAGACCCAACCGTGACCTGCGTCTGTGAGTGATGGTTTGAAGGTGACAGCTGGAGCCCATGTGGTGGGTACGGGCCACCGCAGCCTACTGTGACCCCCAGTTGGGCTGAGGCAAGCGAAAGGCATGTGCAGACGTGTCCTTCCCTATGGACATCACCCGAGTGGCAGCAGGAGCTGCGAGGGGATGACAGGGTGAAACTATGGGCTTCAGCTGGAGAAAGGCGAGCGGGTTGAGCACCCGTCACCCACCTTGGGCTGACTTTGGTGGGAAGCTGTGGCCAGGTACGGGCTGGGAGTGGTGGGAAAGAGGGTTAGGCATCAGCTTTGAGTGCTCCAAAGACTCCGGAGCAGCCCGAGGAAATGCCCAACACGGGTGTGAGACCTGGCTCTACCCTAAACACGAGTCCTCCGGGGAGGACGCGATGAGCCCGCGGAGAGCGAGCGTCAGGCGAGCTTGTGAGCAAGCTGTGGGAAGGTGGGGAGGGATGAGCCGGACCCGTGCTCACCGAGGGCATGGTCCTCTTGGAAAACACTGCTTCCCGGGTGATTATTGCTGGTGGGATCCAGGTGGGAATCGCGCTGACTGCAGCTCTCGGCTATTAATAGGGAAAAGTGTTGCTCGTGTTGGGATGGGGGTTGACTGCGACTGTTGGCGAAGGCGCTGGTTCCTGTGGGAATACGCATCCTGCAGGGGGGAGCTCGTGGTTGTGAAATGAGTGAAACGGTCCCGGTCTGGCCTGAAACACTGTGAATTTCCCAAGGAGAGCTCTGCTGGGGGGAGCTCTTGGGAGGGGCTGCCGTGCTGAGCATGTGAAGATTTATAAGAAAATGAGGCCGCTTTGCTATTTTTAATTCAGTTTGGCTGAAAAGCAGTTTTCTGAGGAAAGCTTTGGATGGGATAAATATTTTTTCCTTGTTAAAAACTTTGGACTTTTTTTTTTTGGGGGGGGGATATATCTGGAGAAGTGAGGGACACAAATCACAGCAGAAGAAAATGTAATTACAATTTAAGGAAAATGTCTTCCCATTTGTTACCATTACCTTCAGTGTCTACATTTAATTTTTTTTTGTTTGTTTGGTTTGGTTTGGTTTTTTTTTTGTTTTCTGGGGAAGGAAAAGGCCCTTTCTGACAGCTGCTGTAAGTGGCACTGCTTCTCTCATTGCAGACTTGATGCCTGACTGTTTGGGAAGCTGTAGCTTTCCCTTATTTTGAAAAGCTTTGAAAAGCTTTTACCCTTTTCATCGTGTTCTGCCTTTTGATGCGAAGTCGTCAGAGCTCTGCGAGGCTCTGGGTCCCCCCCACATCGCTCACACAATATAAGTGATAGATACTTTATATACCCATGGTAAAGAGTTGAGGGCTGAGATTACTACCTGAAGTTGTATATTTGAAGGGAGCTGCACACCAAAAATATACAAGTTTAGAGGTTTGATGGAGGAGAATGAGCTTGTGAAGAGGTTTGAGCAGGGCGTACAAAGAATAGAGAAGAATATAAAGCAGTGTATGAGCTGGGAGATGCATCTTTGAAAGCAGGTACTCATCTTTCCTGCAAAAGTTGGCAGATGGTGAAGCTGAGCTGCGTGCAGGGTCCGTATTTGCCTGGTGGTCGGTGCTTCTGGCTGGGTACAGGTGGTTCAGGAATTACTTCTTTCCTGCAGTTTGAAATCTTTATTCCACGGCTCCCTGTTGGCAGAGTTTTAATGCTATTGAATTACCACTCCCTCACAGCTATTTCTGTAGGAGAGTGAGGGATTGTATGAAAATGCTGATGGGAAAATCATTAAATTTGTTTTAATGAATTAGAGCTGCACAGTCATTTAAATAACTTACAAATCTGCTGATCAGCAAATCAAGCTAGTTAGTGTTTTTGCCTGTATGTATGAGTTGCATATAGACACTAACAAGGTTCATTTGCTGATCTGCAGACCTACATGGTGCCTAAGTGACTGTGCTATATAAATTAGGGGAAAGGAATCATTAAAATAAACATGTCATTCTTCTGGTAGTGCTTTCATTAATAAAATAAGACCTCAGATGGGGAAATAGTTAACTTGGTTCTCTCTGTAGGTTTGCAAAGTAGTTAAGATGCAAATAATTAGTCTAAGTATAGACTGCGAGCCTTGCTACGGGCAATCTTTTGCTGTGGATATTTCTAGACGTTGCATGCTTGAAGGGGGGAGAAAAATGTTTTTTTACTGGTATTTCAGGATGTTTCATTTTTGACCTCGGAGTTGACTTGGAAAGCTCTGTCTTGTAATCACGCACCTTCTGAGAGGAGGCCGTAGCAGGCAGCTAAGTTGTTTCATTAATCATCGCCAGCACGCTTGGTATAAAAAAAAAAAAGATCAGTGCTCTGGCTGGAGGCGTCCACCCTCCTCGGTCTGCGCTCAGCTGGTCTCTTGAGCACCTTTGATATTCAAAGCACAGTCCGATGGCAGCGACTGCCCTTCTCGGACCTGTGGCTTCAGGAGCCCCGTGCTCAGGGAACGTCGGAGAATCGTAATGGAGAATCCGCTCCTTGCCTTCGGGGACGTCGGAGGGCGTTTTGGGAGGAAACGGTGTTATAAATTGCAGATCTAGGCTCAGCCTGCCGCAGGGGTTTGCAGCCCCCGCCGAGGAGACCGGCAAGGGGCAGGGCTGGGCTGGGGCTGGTGCGGGTCTCCCCGGGGGTTTTGGACCTCCCCATCTGAAACGCGGCTGTGTTCGGCTCGTTGACCTCGTGTTTCTCTCGGGAGGGGAGGAAAGACCCCATTGGCCTGGGACTGTGTTATTTGGGGAAGAAGGGGTCGATTTGTATGACTTGTTTTCCTTGAAGTCCTTCAGCCTTCACTAAATGACTAGTCCTCAGCGACTTTCCTTATAGTCCACTTCCAGTTTGTCTGAAAACTTTGACTCCAGTAGAGAAAGGATTTTCCCTCTGGTTTTCATTAGTTCAATGAAAATGCCCTTTTCGCAGTGGAAGCAATCCTCTCTTATTAGTATCTTAATTTTTACTGTCATTACTTTAAACCTTCCTGAAATTTAGCCTACAAACCAGCTTTGGAGTGCAAGTCCAGGACAAGGACTTTGCAGAAGAAACAGGCGTTCAGATTACTGGGGTTCTTGAAAACTGGTTGAACTTTGCATCCAGGAAGGAGTCGCTATCAATGGTACTGGGACGTGCTCTGGGCTCAGGCGCTGTGGGCAAGGGCTGGCCAAGCTCCTTCACACAGTGATAAAAAAAACCCCTTTCCTGGAAACTTGTGCCAAATCCAGCAGTGCTGATTAACCTGTTCTTGCCTTGAAATCAAATTACAGTTGCTCTATTCATAGACTGTCTTTTTTTTTGCACAGTGAAGAAGCCTCCTAGCTTTTGATGGTGATGAAAATGAGTCTCTGTGCTTTGGAGCTCGTTTGAAACTCAAGTTACAGGGGCTGCTGTTCAGCAAGTTGCTTGGCAAATTTAACTTTAATAATCCTGTTTTTTCAAGACAGGTACGTGCCTAAGTAATTTTCTTGATTGGGCCTAAGGAAATGGTTAATTCAGGATGTTCAGACAGTGCCACCATCCACCTACCAGGATGCTAACTATGCTGTCTTTTTCTTGAAAGTGGTGCTAAGCTAATGATTAATTTTTGGGGTTTTTTTGTGTAGCAAATGTTACCTACCTTTTGCAGTTACATTGAACTTGACAGTGAGGATTCCAGCAGAAAATTTTGGGGTTATGCACCTGTGATGCAAATATCTGATTGGAATGATAGTCCTGTCCCTCACCTCTGCTAAACGCCTTTTCGAGCTGTCCATCTCGCACGCATTGCCACGAGCTCTGCTCGTGGTGTTCCTGCCTTGGCTTGATGAGAGCGCTCCAACATCTGTCTCTCGGGATGAAATAGCTTCTCCGTGTCGACCATTTGCTCCGCAGTCACTCGTAGGTGTGCTGTGGGGAATTACGCTCTTCTTGGTGTCTTAGCTGGAGGTATGAAGCTCCATGGCTTTTGTGAGATCTCTGGCATTCCCACTCAAACATCGCTCCTTCTCCACGCTGTGAGATCCCTGCAGACCTCCTCCCACCCGGCCCCGATCCTGTATTCAGTGTGGGTCTCTTTGGAAGGGGATGCTTTGGGGGTGAGGCTGTTTTTGGGGAAGGCTGGCCCCATCCCTGCTGTTGCCTTGCTGCATTCCCTGCAGTCCTTCCCTTTGCTGGCTGCAAAGCGGGATCCAGGTTTCCACTTTTGGACTCTGATCCCGTTGGCATCACAATGGAGGTTTAATTATCTGGAGTCATATCACCTTCTTTGCTTTCATTACTGCGGCTGCATTTACCCTTAGACCTTTAGGGATTTAATTGCATCAATCTCAGATCTTTCTGCTGAGTATAATGTGGCATTTCTTCAGCGCGTTCCTCTACCGCTGCCGAAAAGGTCTCTCCGAGTCTGACAGCGGTGGGAGCAATTTGTCACTGTTTGGCCCAGGTAAGCTTTTTTTGTCCAGCTGAGCATATTTTCCCTAAGCATTTACTTTTTCTTCCTGATTTCAAATTGAATGTTGCTCTGGGTTTTTCTTGGCTTGCCACTGCAACAGCTTCTGAATAGAGGAAGACCAGTCCCGAGGATTATTAGGCACAGTGGACTGAGCACCAGAGCAGTGCCTGACTTGCATTTTCAGCTGAGCTCTGAACAGGGGACATCTTCTGGGATAAAAGTTATGTTTACAGTCAGCTGCTAATTAGTGGTAGCAGAGTAATCATGTAACTGATCAAACAGGACTGCAATTTATGATTTTAAGGCTTTTTGAATCATAAGCATAGAACACAAACCCTCCCTCAAAACGGGGAGCACAGTTTTATTCCACTTGTGTTGTTTTGATGCGGTATGTCATATGTACCGGGGGGCTGGAGGAAGACTGGGGATGCTGGTAGGATTACCAGTTGTTGGTGTGGGTCTGAGCAGTTGGGGTGAGTGTGGGAGGGACTGGGAGCAGCGGAGCAGCTCCGTCTCCCTCCGTGGCAGTCTGACCCTCCTCCTTGGTGTTTTCCTCCCATCAGAAGATGAATGTCCCCACAGTGTTATCTCTATTCCAAGCCTCCAACTCCCTCCTGAACTATCACTTTCTGCAGCCGTTTTCATAGGTCTCCTGCTGAATCCAAATGAGCTCCCTTCGCGTCGGGGGCAGATTGCCGTGCTAAGAGGGTTCACGTGTAAATACGCTTCAGCCAGTGATCTTGCCCCCGCACCCAAGGAAACGAGGACGGCGAGGAAGGTGGTGGGATGGCTTTTTTGGTGCTCTGTGCACACGTTTCAGTGCCTGCTGTCTGTGTGCTGCGAGAGGAGAAAAAGTTCAGCCTCCTCCTCTAAGGTCTGCATTGAGCCCTGCCAGCGCATCCTTCTCTGTCAGCTCGCTTCTTCTGGTGCCTGCAGATAGCTGGAAAGCAACGTCAGCTGCCAGCCCTCTTGCATTACCTTTGCGTTTTAATGCATTTTGTGGTTTTTTTCCAGGTCTGTGTGGAGCTCTGGGTGTCGCTGAGATGTGGCACAGCTCCGGTAACTGGGCACCGTCTGGGTTGCTTTCTGTGGGCACAGGATGAGGGTGCCCTGTGTGGCTGTGGGCTTTCCAAGGAGTGGATGTCAAGATTTGCTTTTCCTCCGATGCGTAGCACTGATCTCTCTTGGCTGGCACGCATGCTGCTGTTCCCGGCGTTGTCCGTGCTCATCATAAATCGAATCCCCATGAAGTGGCCTTTTGGTTCAGCTCAGCCAAGAGTCCTCCAACTGTGACAGCTCTTCTTCTACAACCTTTAATAGCTTTTTGGCTTTTTCAGTTATAATGGGCACCATGAAATCATTTCCCAGTCAGCTCCACACAGTGGTACCTGAGAAACCACGGTTATTTCCTATCCTAAATACAGGGAACATCTGTGCATACATCTGCAGGGTTACTGTTGGTAAATGTTGACTTCTTAATGGGGATGTTAAGACACAGCAGGGCACGATGCTGTCCTGAATGGCTCGGTTGTGGAGTGGCTGTTGTGGCCTCTGAAGTGATGCAGGAGGGAGCTGGCTGAGGCAGCAACTCGGGCTGTGCACACCTGAGAACAAAACATGTAAAGACCGAAATACTCAGTAGAGTCAGTAATGAGAATGGAGTTTTATTTCTTTGCAGGCCGTCTTGTAAATCTGACTTTCTCGGAGTGAAAATTGGAAGCGGGGGCGCATGATCCAGAGCAACACAGCACTGCATCACTTGGGAGCGGTCAAACACAGAGGCTGGAGCTTCCTCCAGCCTTGGGACTCCATAAATGTTGGAAACTAGGGGTGACCCTGTGGCAGAGACTGAGATGGGTACCCGTGTTGCAAGAAACAAGGAGCCTTCAAGAGTGTCAGTAGTGACGGGGACGATGGTGCTAGGAGGGGATGGGAAGGCTGAATTAATCTCTCGTGTGTAAATGAAATCCTGATGAGAGAACAACCTCTGCTTACTGAGGGCTTTTTGGGGTCGTCTGCCTGGATCTTGAGTGCTTGTGCCCTGACGGCTTCCAGCCCAGGAGCACTGGCAAAAAGTTAGGGGGTGGTGGATGGACTCTTCTACGTTTGCTCTAAGTATCATGTCTCTGTGGTGGAAATGTGAAAAACCCCAAAGTCACTCCAGATGTGTTCAAGAGAAGTTTCTGGGACAGGACTCTCTCCAGTGATGTAACAAGCTGCAGTTTGCTCCAAACGTTAAGTATTATAAATGTGGCTGATGTAATTCTATTTCAAAAAGCCTTAGAGGCTTGCAATAATAAACAGAGCTTTTTAGTACCAGGTTATTGATGCAAAATAGTTTAGCAAACTGGGTTGCTGAAGTGCAAATGCCATGTATTATTCATTAGATGCTTTCTTTCCACAAATCACTGCTCTCCATGGCATAATGTTCCCACTCCCAGTAGCACCACTCTTTGGGAAGCTCTTTGGTGTGAGGCAAAACATGGAGTTGCAGACCCATCCATCAGGGCAAGCAGTTGGTTACGTTGTTGTCTTCCGAATGGAGTTCGTAATGGGCAAAGAGGTTTAATTAATGCTTCAGACTAATGTGTCTGTTTATAAAGAAATAATGTACTATAAAATTAGGCAATGCATAGTGAAATGTACCTCCTAATGGCTAGGCTGGCATTTTAAGTGATCAGTAAATCACTTAAATATTAAGACCTTCTCGAACAAGGATAATAAAGCAAGAGATTTGGAAACGGTAGATACCAGTACTTACAATTATCCGCTAAATAAAACATTTTTATAGTGATCATAGAGTTAATCACCTTACAGAGCAGACAGGTGATAGGGACAGTGGAAGATGTATGGCATTATTGCCTGCAGAAAAAGGAATTTCAGATGTGTTCTTTAAGGTCAGAGTCAACAAGGAGAAAATATAAACATTTTCTGAACTCTTTATCTATTCTTTTGATGAATAAATGCAAACAACCATAGTTATATAGAAAAGCTCATGATCAAAAATACGATAGACCAAGAATATTCCCCAGACAGTGCTAACGTAGTTGCATGGCAGAATAGAGTGATGATCTATGAATATTGTTTTCAAACTCATGCTTTAAATATTTGAAAGTATTCTCAATTGCCTCCATATTTTTAAATGCAAGTCGGGCAAAAATACTGCATTACTACTTTACAACTCTAATAGAATAAGGTTTCACAGTACTTCTGCAGTTCTGTTCAATGATGGGAAGGATGAAGGAGGAGACTCCCAGGTATCCACTGCAAGAAGTTTTGGCAGTTTTGAAAGTGAAACGAGATTTTAATGAACTGAATGTCGTCCAAATGGTAGGGATGCTTTTCAAGTTAAATATACCGAAACAAAGGGTCTGTAGGAGATACAAACCGTTTGCATAAGAACTAGCACAGATTTTTGTCCCAAGGTGGGAAATTATCACAACGGCTTTGAAAGGCTGTGTAACAGGATTGTGGAAAGGAGCGTCCCAGGTGGCTGGAGACTCCTGAGAGGTGAGATCCACACGGTTAGGATGGAGACACATGTGTGCCTTTGAGTATGTCGCTCTGTTACCATCTGTGTGAATCTCTGACTCCTGACTGGCCAGAGTGCATCCCCTTCATCAGTGCAAGTCCAGAGATAGTCCACAATTCATGAAAGACAGATTTTTCTTGCAAGTGTTAGGATTTTCTTAAAAGAAGGGCATCAGTAGGCACCTCAAAGACTTTTTAGAAGTAATTCGGCCACAGAAAATAAGGAAATATACTTGTGTAAGATATTTTACATCAGCTGAAATGACTGCTGAATTTGATGAATGAAGAGTTAGCTCTTGGATAAGAATTCAGAGAAGTTAAATGTCTCTGAAGATGAAAAATAGATTGCACAATTGCACATGCTGCTTTCATTGCTTGGTATTTCATCATTTCTCTATGTGAAAAAACGAGCAAAATGTCTAAGCAACTTTGCATAAAGAGGATGAAGAGATGATGTGATGGATCCCATCTTTGGGTGCTGGGCTGGTGATTTCCAGATCTACCTAAGTTTTTGGCTGTCAGATATTTAAAAAAAAAAAAAAAAAAAAAAAAAAAGGAAAACAGAGAAGGAAAAAAAGAAAAAGGAGGTGATGATCAGGAGTGAAGAAAACCCAGCCCAGGCATCCTGGCTGCTATCTGAGATGCATTGAAACAACGTATCTTCTAGAATATCTTCCATATTTTATGCTGAAGTATTTCATGTTGTAATCAATACAGGGGCAGTTTAGGAGCAGCTGTGTTTGGTTGCCAAGTCTTAACTTGATCTACTTTTATGGCATAAAAATTAATTGCAAAACATTTTCCTCCATCAGTTAACACTTAGAATGTTTCTAAAATGAAGAAAAATGTAGCTTCAAAAGTCCTTTTGTAAGAAGCATTCTTGAAAGTGGGTAATTTCACAAGAAGCAACAACAGTTTTCCTGAAAGAGATTTTCGAGAAAAACTATTTTGCACTTCTTGGGACCAAGCCTTGTGCCTGCCGCAGTGCTGCTGGGCCCATGAAATCCCTGAGTTTTGAGACGAACTGGCAGATATCTCATCCCAGATTCTGTTCATGGCAGAATAAGCCAAATTAAAATAGTAGCTGACCCTTAGAAGCTGCGGAAAAGACGCTTCAGATGAGAAGAAGTAATTTATTCTGATTAGTGCTGACTGCTTGTCAAACACCAGCCTAACTATTCCCCGTCTTCTGCCCCACAAGGTCAGAGAGCTTGACCTTAACTCCTCCCGGATTCGTCTCAAATAACAAAGAGGGAGGGGGAGGATGATGAGCCGTTCGTAGGAATAAGGACTCAAAGAAGGTCTATTTTATGGTCACTTGGGTAATTTGCAGCTGGATTTCTTTTTGACCTTTCTGCCCCATATCGTTAACGGCGAAGAGGTCCCTCCTCCGTCATTTTAATCCGAAGAAAGCTGCCAAGTAATGTTGAAAACACATTGGGCTGCATTTTCTGTGCAAACAAACCACAAACCCGATTTGTGATGAATATTTAGCATCCTCGACGTTTCGATGCTGGTCGTTAGAGGAGAGAAGCGAGCAGTGGGGAGCTGTGCCCTGGGGGTCTCTGCGCCTCGGGGACAGCCCGGTGGGGTTGGCACCTTCTCACCGCCAACGGACGAGCAAAGGGCGATACTGCCTGGCGCCTAGGTGGCAACTAAGGTATATTTTCAAACACCATTTTTTTTTTTATTTTTCTCCCTTCAGGAAGACAGACTTGCCCTGGACAGGTACAACTGGATGGAGAAGCTTCTAGGGCTGGGCCAACCCCCCCCCAAAATCTCTGCAAACTTCCTTAGGGCACTTTGCTACCAAAATGGTAAATTCCTGGGAGGTCACGTAGCGGGGGAAGAATGTGTTCACCTTTCAATTATCAAAGCTGCAATTTTATTTAAGTCCGAGAGTAGGACTGCTTCTCTTCCCGGCCTCTGCTGCACCCAGGAAGGGAATCCTGGTTGAACTATGAGCAAGGGATCTTCACAGGGCAGAGATCAGGTGTCTTTGTGGCAATGCGATCAGCTGGCATTTAATTTACGCTTGGATAGCAATCAGAAAACTAATTTCCAAGAAATTTTGCTGCTTCAAATATTACCATTCTGAAACAACAGGGAGTGAAAGTGCCATTTTGTAATACAAATTCCAGGAACCCATTTGCTTTAGGAGGACAAAACAGCTTTATTTCAAATCTGTTTTTTTTTTTTTTTTTTCTTTCCCCCTTAGGAAATGCATTTAATTTAAAAAAATTGTTCATAGGAGAAATCAAATAATTTTGGAAATGGTGGAATAGGGCACATCAATGTTATTGAAGTGCTTTTGCCTAGATAAAATATTACTGACATTAGTGAGGTTTTGAAAACATTCAGACTTGGATGAAAATGCTCAATGTTCAACATCAGCACTTTGAAAAATTTCCAGGCAGAGCTAATTCAAGTGACAAGTGCATTTTTCCTGGTTAGTTTTTGTGAGTGTCTCAATCCTTTAATTGCAGTTGAGGTGAACATATAAAGTGCTCCATTTTGCGTTAAGATAGTCCACAATACTTTACTCGCCCATCTGTGATGCGGACGTTAATCTTCAAAGGTATTCCCAAACTGTAGGTCTCCATGGAAAAGCAACTTCTATCCTTCTTGCCTTTTCACAAATTATGCAAAAACATTAATTCAATTTACATCCTGATAGCCTGACACCCGCAGCTCTCTTTTCCCAGGTCTGATATTGGGGTTGCAAGGTGTAAGGTGGAACTTTTCCTAACCAAAAGCAAGTTTTGTGTGGCTGGATGCTCAGCAGGACACTGTCTGCACCATCAGGTACTGTGTAGCTGGTGGCTCCTGCGCTGGGGAGCCACGGTCCTGTGAAAATGCCCCTTTTTCTTCCTCCAGAAAACACAGGCATTTCTCAAAGCTGGGAAATTTGTCATACTTGTGCTTACATCTCCTTCTCCAAGCAGCCCCATGCTTCCAGCACCTCATCCTGCGAAATGCGAACCTTCTGGCTCATTTTCACCAAAAGCAACTTCTGTCCTGCTGCCCAAAAAGCAGGGACCCCTACCCCTCCAATTTAATTTGCAAAGTCTTTAATTTTTTTTTTTCTTATGAAATTCTGAGAAGAAACAAATACTAAATTCTACCCATACCCTCTTCCTCTTGGGTTTTAAATTAATTTTAACTTATGTTTTTCTCTTTCTGTACTTCTAGGGAGAGGGAAGGTATTTCACCTTCATCATTGCTTTCTTTCCAGTTCCCCCTGCTCCTGCCCCAGTGTCTCCCACAGGGGAAATGCTAAAAAGCAGACCCCCCTGCTCCAGTAAAATAAATCACACAAAGATTTCCAACAACAAACATCCTTCTAGGAAAGAACTGACTGGAAATAACCACTTTTTAGGTAGGGAATATTTAGGGCTGTCTCCGGCTGCAGATGCACATGGTCATGCTGTGGACATCATGTACAAGAAATATTCAGTGATGTTGGAGAAAGTTCATGCTGGAGCCTCCTTTGTGGCTGCTAGGAGAAAATGTTTTATGGGAGTGTGGGGTTGCCCTCCAGCACGCTGCTCTGGGAGGGTTTTGAAACAGGGAACAGGCTGGGTCCAAGTTGGGGTGGGAAAACCGCTCTCGAACTCAGCAGGAGCAGATGTTTTTGGAGCTGAGATGGGAGGAAATGTGTGCAAAAGGAAATTTATTTAAATACGGTTTTACACTCATTTCATAATAGTAGCATTTTATCTTTTTTACATTGATTTATGGGCACTGAAGCAGAACAGAGGAGTCAGAAGAAAGCAATTAATGAATAAAGAAAAAAACCTCTGCACAAATTCTTCAAGATAAAAAAAAAAAGAAAAACTAAAAAAAGGAGAGAAATCTTCCAAAAGCTGAAGAAAGGGGGATAATTGATGGTTCCATTTTAACCTAATGTTATTTCTGGATCTCTCTTTTTTTTTTTTTTTTTTTTTTTTTAATTTGTTATTTAATGCACAGTTTAGAGCTGACAGAAAATAAACAGCATTTGCAATATAATGTCATTAGCACCCTGATGCACTTGCTCATCCTACTTGCCTGTCAAGTTCCAACTCTAACCAACATCAGTCAACGTCAGCTGTGATGGAGTCTGTTTTTAATAAGCACGGTGCTATAATTACCTTATTGCAAAGTTAAAGCCAAATGACACTTATGATGAAGGTTTCATGGCTAAACAGTAAAGCCAGTGAAGCATTCGCATACCAACTGTCAGATAGGAAATAGCTGTTGGAGGATTTGTTTCTTTATTGCTTGATGAGGGTCACTTCATTTGTACTTGGAAACTTTGTCATGACACAACGAGTAGAAGAGGGAGACGAAACTCTGAAGAACGGGGGAAATTCTGGCGAGGCTGGAAATGGTGGGCGACTGCTGAAGGGGCAGCTGGTTGTACATCTTATGAGCAACCAAGGGATTGATCAAATTTGATGCTGGATGTGCTGCTCTGTCACAAATTCTTCCCTCTGCTTTAAATCCAATGGGCGCCATGTGTCAAGGGGTGAAAACATATTTTGAGTTACGCTGATGGGGGGTGGCTCTTAATTTTGTCATGGATTTCCCAGTACTTGATGTTTCTTCTCCCAGGCTCTGCTGACGCATGGGGAAATTGTGGGGGAAACTCTGCTTTCATTGAAATTAAACTTCTGCCTTTTACAACTGCCGAAAAAAGTTTGGAAGGGTGAAAGTGTTTCATTTAGTTTTCCAGCATAAGCCTGGAACCACTTGGTGACATAAAGCTTCCCTCAGGGAAAAAAAATTACATTTTCCAGGGAACTTTATAAGAAATTGCCTATTAATTGTATCCACTATAAACTGCACTATTTAAATCATCTTCCAGTTGCACATTTTTAGCTGTGCTCCCTGTTCATGAGCTGTTCATCCGCTGGAACTAAAAAGGCTCTGCCTTGATGAGCTGGGTTTTCTAGATGTTAAATTAAAGAGGGATTTTGCATTTGACACCAAAGCGTCTGTGGTTAGGTTTAAATCTCTGTCTCTCTCACATTAAATTTATCGGTGGCTAAAGGGGGGCTGGTGTTAACACACTCGCAAGCTCATGGCATTACAGAGATTGACTCTCAGTTCAGTTAATATTAGGAATGACCATTTTTTTAATCTTCTTTTTTTTTTTTTTTTTTCATTACAACTGAATTCAGGAGCTTCCATTCACTTGTTGGCTGGGGAACACTGGAAGTAGGCGGAACACCAACATCTCCTGGTTTGGGGATGTGTGCCTTGTTCCCCCTGCAGCTTTTCCATCCCTGGCATTTCCAAACCATTGCTGTCATGCGAGAGCAACTCGGCGGCCGCCGGCCCAAGAGGGAAGCTTGGAGGTAGGTGTCTCCAGCTCCCTTGGTGCCCCACGGCCCCAGGCTTTGCAGCAGCTCCTCCAGCTGCTGTGGGAAGACGGTGGAGTGGGAAAGGGGGTAGGAGGCAGAGGGGTGAGGAGCAGCACGTCTCTTCTGTCCTTCCCGGAGCGGGTTCAAGGTGTTGGCTGAGGGCAACGTACCCACCTTGGTTTGGATGTAGCCCTGGCCTCGGTGTTGGCGTTGGGATGGTGTAAGCCAACTTCCTATGAATTAGGGTGGACGTGGGCTGGCTGTGCACCCAGTTTTTGGCAGAAAGTCTTCAGTGATGGCATCCAGCCCTTCTTGCTTCCAAGCGGTAAAAGGCTCATGGGGATAACTGTACCGGGGCAAAAAAAGGACTTTGGTGATCTTGGGCCTGGTGCAGAGATGTTTTTCATTGAGCTTTTTACTGTTCAGTTTAATGTGTAATTTCTCTGCCTGAAGAACCTATTGACTCAGCTCTTAAGATAATTACTGGATTTCACATTGAAAAGCCTTCATACAAATATTTTAAAATACAAAAGAACAAAGACAAAATAGCTTCATGTTATTAATCAATGAGAGTAGAAGGGCGTATTGTTATGAAAATACAGCACCCACTCCTCCAGCTTCCACAGAGCACCAGATGGTATAACATTTGTGGAGACATATCTTCAACAAACAGTCTGGATTAACCATTTAACACTCCCGGCTCCTGTTCCTATTTTCTAAATAGGCAGGGGAAGGCTGGGCAGCAACTGGCTTTTGGATTGGCATCAGGAACAGGCTGAAGGTGTCCTTGGCTTAATGCAGGTGACTTTCTGTTACACTCAGATTTATGTTCTCTGCTTTTGGCATGCCCAGCTTGGTGCTTCTTTCAAGAGATATAGAGGGATGTTACAGATATGTTGGACTGAGACCAGCATATATCGCAGTTTACTTTCTCTACAGTGCACATGCATGTACGTTTGCAATGCAAAAAGTGTTGACTCTGCTGTACATGTGCTACTGCTGTAAATTGGACCCCACTCCAAAGTGAATGAGAAGAGAAATAAAGGATAGCAAAACATGCATTTCTAGCAGTATAATTGCCCTGGACCAAGTCTGACCCCTGCTCCCAGCACAAATGAGCAGATCTCTTGTTATGTAAATGCATAAAGACCCGCATGACTTACAGAGGTGCCTGAGTATTTCCTCTGCCATATCCAAGCACGTTTTTTTGGTGCAGCGTAGTGGGCGAGAAAAAGCAGGCTGTACTGCTGGTGCAAGTCTGTGGCATGGAGTCAAATCCCCAGGTCCCTTTTGTAATCCTTTGACTTGGTGGTTTTACATGACAAGACTACTGAATGTTATAGTGCTAATCCAGTTCTACAGTTCTGCATAATTCAATGGACACGAGAGCTTTTACCTGGAAAGTCCTGTTGTTCTCACAGGCTTACAGTCCCTCAGCAGTGACCTCATTGAAAAAATAGGTTATAATCAGAAAAGAGAGACACCAAAAGGAAGAAAGAGTACATCAGACTTGCTAAGCCCACCTCCATCATGATCCAGCATTTTGCCTTGTTCACAGCCCTCTTCCCGCTTTTGATACAACAGCAACTTTTCTTGACCATGTTTATAGAAAAAATAAACCCTCATTTTCATTTACTGTTTTCACTTGCAGTTCAAAAAAACAGAAATACGGAGACAGGAATACAGAAAATCACGATCCCAGAAACAAACCTGACAGGCAGTGGGAAAAGGGACAATCCATTTTCCTCTCCAGCTATTCACAGAAGAAAAGGGAAACTGTATTTATTCTTTCGTTTCTCTAGGGGACTTCCCCAAGTTATTAGAATCTGCCTTATTAAATAATTGAGAAGGCTTGTCATAAAGTGACTTCTCACTCCCTATCTATCATTGAGATGTGCAGAAAATGGCATGTCAAGGAACATTTGCTAGGAAAGCTGCAGGGACCATTAACTCTTGTCACTGCTTAAGTGATTAAGGAACCAGAAACAGTGATACTGTTTCCCAGCTGGTTTGTAAATATCTAAGTGCCAGATCTTCTATCCTCCTCTCAGAGGGAGGTCAAAAGAAGAAGTGTTGGGATCTGCACAGGACAAAGATAACTCTCTGCCACCTTGCTGGAGCATGTCCCATAAATGCCCCATGGACAGGCCACCGTGGGAGCCTGCCACCAGGCATCGGGGCCAGACAGCACCCTACCTACCTGGTGATAAAACGTGCTATGGCCAAATAAATCCATTTTCTGTTCCCCACATTTTGAGAGGTTGCCTATTCTCACCATCTTACGAGAAGCACCATGGTATCCCTTGGTTTTGATATACTTTCCATGGTCTGTGAATACCTGGGTTTCTCCCCGCTCATTTTGAACCACCCTGCCCTTACTCGTCACGGTGTGTGATGGCATGTGAATTCCTCTGCCTCTCTTCCACCAAAAAGTTCTCCAGAGTTGATGTCTTGCCGTCCACCCTGACATACCTCTTGATACATCCCAGCTTGGTCAAACAGAAATGCCCTCTGCAGAGCCACGACAAGATTTGCTCCTTTCCTACCACGGTATTTCGTAGGCAGCTTGCTTTGCCCAAGAGCTGAAGCTGCAGAGAACAGGACAGGAGGGAGGTTGGGACTGAAACTGCTGCTGCAGCGAGCAGATCGTGGGGATAACCTGAGGTTTTAAAATTGTTCTGTGAGTTCTCCAACAGCAGCCAAACATAAAGAGTCAGCAATGGGATTTTTTGACTCCCACCCCTGAGGAGGCTGCTCAGATTCCCCTTTCCTTCCTTCCTACAGGGACAACAGCCAGCCCAGAGACACCTGTATCTACTGCAGTAGTGTGCTTTAGCCAGCCAGGACAGCATTTTTGTGCTAGTCCAGCATCCATGGTCCCGTGTAGACAAAGTCCAACCAAGTAGGTGCTCAGGATCATAAGTTTCCTCTAGTGAAGTCCATGGCATCCAAACATTCCTCATGTCCCAAACCACCTCAGCCAAGATGAACCTCTGGACCTCCATAGCTGGAAGAAGCCTCAGGTGGGATTTGTGACTTCCTCACCCTGAGGTCCTCCCCTGGCGCTGGCGGACTAAAATCACAGCTTGACGTGGTTGGCTTTGCCTCAGCGATGTCAAGGCACCGTGTCCCCAGCTGGGGATGAATCGCACTGGCAAAGGAAATGGCTGGTTAATACAACAGGTTGGCACGAAAAATATGAGGCAGTTGCAATGCTAACATCTTCACAGGAGTCTTGTCCTCAGGACTACCCCAGAAAAGTCTGATCCCTCTAGTCAGACCTCACCACAGCCGTACTGATGGCACGGCCACAGCTTGGAGGAGATGTTAGTGAATTTGGGAACCGGCTATAATTTTCAAGAATATGTCATGCAAGTGGGATGATTTGACATATCTTTATTGAACATACTCATCCAAGGGGGAAGCATGCTGTGTAGTGTGCTGGAGCAGCCTTGCATTTAATCTCTTGTTATTGTGGTTGTATATTCTAGGTCAAGGTGAACCCTCAGCTCCTAAATGAGTATTTGTAAGTGCAGGCTCATACAAGGTGAGCAGTGCTCTTAAATCTTTTCACCCAAGTCTTCTCCCAGTGAATTACTAGGGTGTAGATAAGATCTTGGACATATTGTACCCAGACAAATATATACCTTTTTGTTTTTAAAAGGCTCAACCCAGAAACAATTTTAGACTCTGAAGGGAAAGGTCATTTGCCTATCTCTTGCACTCATAAAATATTAGCCCTTGCAATTGGTTGACGCTTAGAGCTGAGTCCCGTGTTTTCACCTCTGCTGGCACAGCTCCTGCAAACGGCTCTCTCCCCAATTAGGCCTTGGTTCTCCATAAATCACAGTGTTGTCAGCTCCAGTCTCACATCTCAAAGTGAGATGCTGACACTTTGTTCTCTGTTTCCAGCAGCTTTTTCTACCCATGCTCAGGGGAAACTGTCCCCTGTAGACAATTTATTCGATGAATTTAGTCTCTCTTTCCATGTGTGAATTATCTGCAAAGATACCTGGATATTTTGACAAAGGCGTTTACTTCTTCGGTTGTGATGATGAACGCCATGAAGACACCAATGCCAAGCAATGCTGAGGCAGCACTTCTTGCTTTAGCTGGTGATCCCAGAGGTCTGTTCGTGGGGATCGGATGCCCGAAGGCTCATGACGCTGTGCTAGGCTCTGAGTGCCTGGATGTAGCTCCCATAAAAAGGCCTGAAAAACATCTCTGTTTCAGTAATCTTTCACCAAACACATGCTTGCACAGTTGCTAGGGATGTGGTTGATGTGAGTACTTTGCCACCGGGCTGGCCACCTTTTTATAGCTTTATAATACAAGTCAGTAGGGTCAAAATCCTGTTCCTGACTCAAGCTGCAGTGGGATCTGTGCCCTTTCTCTGCAGGCAGCTGAAGGCAGCCCCCTGCTCCGAACACCTCTTCCCTGTACTGTGGAAAAAAGCCACTTCAGGGCATTTTTTATGCTGTCCAGAGGAATGTGAGTCCAATTCCCCTCTCAGGTTCCGACAACTGATACGATACTTGTTATCCAATTATTTTTAATGAAAAAACAGTTTGTTCCTTTGCCTTCTTGTTACTGTAAGCAGGACGAGCTGAAAACAGCTAAATATGGTCTCAACGTGTTATCGCGCAGTCCTTGCCTCTTACCGTTAATTGTCTGGGAACGGATTTCCCACTCGGCTAATTATTTCTAATTGTGTCGCTCTCATTATTTTGCCATTTGCCTCTTGCCACAAATAGGCCTGATACGGCTGACGAGAAGAGGCTCCACCTGGACTCCATCCCTGGGTGAAGACAGGCCGCTGGCCCCAGGGTGCACTTTTGCCCTCCATGACCATATGGAGGGGTCCCACCTGGGCTCCTTGCTCGTGCTCTTGGCTACCTAGGCTGACCCTATGGTCAGGTTACCCTGTCAAAAAACAGGCAGAGCGTGATGTCTGATGACCAGGATACTTCTTTCTGGGAGGTGTTTGCAGACTGCAGTTGCCCTTTTTCCTTGCCCCTTTTTCATCTCCTCCATCCACCCTTGAATTTGCAATGTAATCGTTAGGGGAGCCTCTCACAGGCAGCAGAAAATGAAGTCTGAGGTATGATTTATAGGCTAAACTGTTGCTGGATGGTTTCTTGTGGAATATCAGTTTTGGGTCTGCTATTGGAGGAGCTGTCACTGGGCTGGGAAGCACCTGTGTGTGGCACTTCTCTGCTGGGGTACAGCCCTTGTAGGGTGTGGGGATGCCTAAGATGGGGCTGCCTGTGCTCAGCTAGAAGTGTGGGTCTGAGCCCAAGCTGACCTCCCTGCCCTTCCCCAGGCACGTTAACCTTGGCACGATCTGGGGCTAGTCTTTACAAATGATTTTGTTTGCACCCCACCTGCTCGTGGACTGTCAGTCCCTGGTTATGTAGATGTGCCCTTGTCCAAATATCTCAGTTTCTTCTGTCATCAGTCTCCCTTTCTGGCTTTGCCTGCTTTGCAGAAAAGCTGAGGGTCTTCCCTTTGCTTCCTAGCTGGGATCTTCTGCCGTTTTAGGTGGGTTTGGTAGAAGATGGAGCTTTGCTGGGCCCCAAGTGAAACTGCTGGTGTAGCTGGGAAGAGTTGTGGCCAGCACAGGAGTAGCTGGCCTCAGTCCTGCAGTTGACTTCCAAACTTAAACTGCCCTCTTTGGGGCTGTCTCTCCTGCTCAGCAGCAGTGCCTGGAAATCTCTTTCTTGCTCTGGTTGGACTGAAATTTGTTTATTTAGGCCCCATACAGCAGAGGCTTCCCTGTTGCACACCCGGGGTGCTTGGATGCTGTGGTTCGGTATTGATGGGCAGACCATGGTGCCTGGCCATTGGGCTGGGTGGAGGACGAGGATGCTGATGCACAGAGCACTGTAGGTCTCTTCTCCGAGCATCAAATCCGTTGCGTGCAACAGTTAAGCGTGCACATTAGGTGTCATTAGTCTGCTATCAGCTTTCTTGTGCTTCACGCAGGCAACGTGGCAGGCTTGGAAAGGACAAATGGGCTGTCAGCTAGCCTACATAAGCTCCTTCTGACTCTTCACTGCAATCTGGTTGTAATTTAAAAGCAATGGGTGTTTTCATTTGTTTGGTAATGAAGAATACTGTTTTCTGTGTCTAATAGACATCTCTAGATGTCACAAAAGAGAAATGATAAGGAAGAGGCAGAGCACAAATGGCTACATTGTGTAGGTGCTTTTCTGTGTGTAATGATGCTCCCCTTCTAATGTTCCATAGCTACATAAGGGAGGAATGAGAAAGATATTTAAGATGTAAAGTTATGGAGAGTCTTATTTATTCATCTATCTCCTGGAGTGCATCACGATCACAAATTCTTGTAATATGATGAGATTTTAAAGCTCTGAGCAAGTGTCTTTCTTGTGGAAAATACTATTGCAAAACATGAAATAATATTTTCATAATTACAGTGCCTCAGGAACATCTGACAGCTGCTGTTTTGTCCTTATCTTTTCTGCGCTTTTCTCTTTATTGAGCAGAACGAGACAGTTCTGGGGTGGGGAGAAGACCCTGTTATTACCTTACAACAGTGCTTTACTAGCTTCTGCTGCATAATTTCCTGAAAGCATGGAGAAGGACATGGAAACCCCAGCCACCTCCTGTCCTAAGACTTAAGCGGTACCTCATTCAAAGAGCTACTGCATCCTACTGTGGTTTCTCCCATGGATGTGAAGAATTGATATACTGTGATGGTATAATTATTAGCCATCTTGCTCAGGTTGTTTTTCATAGTTATTTCCTGACACAGAAAGAAGGCCAAGAGGAACAGAAGTGCTTAACTTTAGTCATCATAGGAGTATTAGTGATTTTCTGAAGGACGTTCTTTGTGGAGAATGGAAACTCTGTCTTGCACACACTCCATCACTGTGACACCTTATTTTGGTTCTCGGCTTCCATGGGTGTATGGGTAAGTAACCTGGTACTCCAAGTGCATTTAGCTTGTTCTTTTACAGTAGTCTGTTGTGAGCTTCATTTGAAACCCTCTGAAATCACTTGGGGAGTGGTACAGAGGCATATTGATCTGACCCTTGTCCTCCAATAAAAATGAAGAATGCTTTAAACCTTTGACATGGTTTATCCATCACACCTTCAGCTTTGCCACTCGCACTGCAGTAATTAGGACTCACTGGTCTGTTGAGAAGGTCGTGGTCCTGACAGCTATATGTGTCTTGAGGGAAAGCACAAGAAAACTTCCACGCCCTTTGACAGGGGAGTCTAGGTGGTCTCAGCACCAGATATCCTTCTTTCCTACCTTTGTTAAAGCCTGAAGGTTTACGCAGCCCATGGGATGATCTACGTGAAATTTATACTTTGCCTATAATTGTAAAGGTTGCATCAGGAGAACAGTTTTTTAGAAATACAAGAGGGCATGAAGATGGGTCTGCATACCACCCCCAAACCACACCTTCCGCAGATCCGAGGTAGGGAGAGCCCCTGTCCTGCAGAATGAGGAATACCACACGCTTTCTGAAGTCTTTCCTACCTCCTCTGCTTTTCTTTCGTGAGGTCTGGAAGGTGGCATTTCAGAGGTCCAGCCTTAGGCACCTCTGCTCCTCTGGATCACCCTGTCTTTTCTCGCTCCGGTCTTGAAGACTTCCCTCGGTGAAGATTTGCTGTTGCTGGGATGCAAGCTTGGAGCAGAGTTTGGGAAGTAAGCAAAGCACTTCATTTCTTCTCTGCTTTTCCCATTTTGTCAACTAAAGATGATCTCCGGAAGGTGCAGGCTCTCCTACTGTCCTCAGTCAGTTATCAGCTGTCCAGAGCTGCTACATCTCTATTGCAATCAATGGCACGATATTGATTTATACCTGCTTCTCCAGACTGATAGTTTACGTGTACTAACAAGAATCTATGTTTTGCTAGGGCTTCCAATTATTGTGTTTCCTGGAGCTCTCTCTTCACCCTCTTCTTTCCATCACTTCTATTTTCTAATTCCGTATCTAATGGGTCCTCACATGTCATTACTCTGCAGAGGACGAATAACTGTGCATCTCTTCCCATGGCTCAGCTCTTTCATTTCTTTGTCTAGATCAATGAATCAAGGCTTTGCAGTAATCTGTATTAGGTAATGCACACTAAATGAATCATCATATGATTGTGTCAAAAGAGCAAACTGCATAAAACTCCAGTTCCTACTGCTCTTGCTGGGAACTGATGTGTCTGCTTTGAACTTAGACTTGTTTATGTTACACGGGTGGATTCACAGGCTCATCTCTCCTTTCCGGCTCCGTTGCTCTCTGTCCTCCAAATCTGTGCTTGTGCCTTCACCATCACAAACCAGCAGCTCTGTAAGTGTCCAGCTGGGGGCAAAGTGTCTGGGAGTTTCATCTCTGCCCCAGGGGAGATGCCTTGGTGTCCTGCACCAGCACTTTCTTCCCTCCACAGACATGGTTTCTCCACTTGACTCTCTCCTTTCCTCCCTGCATCCCACCTTCCTCCTTATTATCATGAAATAATCAAAGCCTCAAAAAATTCCTCAAATCCATGAGTCTGTTGGCTTCTGTTACTGATTCCTGAGTCTTTTCCTTGAAACTTATAGCTTTTCTGCCTTATTTGCAAATGATTTACCACTTCTGTAGATGTGACTTGAGTCTCTCTGTACAGCCTAAATATCTGAACTCTGCCTATAGTACTTTTGAATAAGAAGTGCTATGAAACTGTCTTCTGCTCATACAAAATGCAGCACAATTTAACTAACTGGCTGACACCGTGCTGGAATATATATCCCTTTTTAATAGCAGTTTTAAAAGTGACAATTGGACTTCACTCTGCTGCAAGTTAAATCCTGTCTCCAACAGAAAGGAGACAGGCAAACTTGCAGCCAAAAAAAGGAATTATTAGCTGCTAAGAAATTACTCCTTGGCCACAATGACTGTTCTCTAAAGAAAACCAAGCAAACATTTGGTTGCTTTTCTAACCCTGCTTCATTTAAATTTTCAGCTATAATGAAGTGCACTTTATTTGTTTGCTGAAAACAAGCTGGAATAACAGCAAACCACTTACACCCCAATGTGTGTGACTGCATTTAGTTGCCAGTTTGTTAAATGATTGAGGCAAAAGGTCTTCAGTTCTGGAAGAAACCTGTGTTTATTGGAAGGCTTCCCCTGGAGAGGGTGGACCATCTCATGGTAAAAGCAGGAACTAGCTGTCAGGGCTAAGTTCCTGGCTGTCACAGATTTATTGCGTGAGGCAGAGATATCTGCCTTTGATCTGCAAAATGGGTGCAGAAAAGCTTTCTTGCTCTTCTGTCTCTTTATACAATATGGGCTGGGGTGAAAACACTGCATACGCCAATAGCTTTGGCCGTGACTTTCTGGCCATAAACCCAACGAGACGTCGTATGTTGAAGCTATAGTGGCCCTGGGGTATCTCAGGGGTGTTTTGGAGGAGCCTGGCAGGGGCATGCACCAGAACGAGCCCTGGGCAGGACCATCAGCTGAGGTCCTGGATGTGAACTGGGGACCAGCCTGCATGTTGGGAGGACGAACAGCAAGAGCCAGCACCAGCATGAGGACGAAGAGGGAGAAGGAGCAAAAGCAAACTTGTGATTGCTGTAGGGACTTCAGCTTCTCTGCCCTTTTACTGCAGTGGCCCCAAATCTCCAGCTTAATGTGTGACACACGCACAAGTCTTCCAGGCATCCCATGCTGACAAAAGCAATAGAAGTCTCCCGTGTGTATTGCCAATATCATCAAACGGCTCTCAAGTACAAACCTTCCCCGTCTTGTATTTTCTAGCAGCTCTGGGAAATTCTTTGGGTTAAAAATGTTAAATGCTTAAGCCATGCTTTGCTTCCTGTAAAGGCATCAAGATGTGGTCTCAAGTGTTGTATCTGGGTCTTTCATCACAGCTTGCCAGCTTCCATCATTAAAACGGACTCATCTAAAAAGGAGCTTTTCATTTTCAAAGTGTGTGGTTTCCGTTAGCCAAGGAGGTAATTAGGTTTGTCTTGTAGTTGTTCAGAAACCCAGGTGGCAACTAAAACAGGATTTCATCAGGAAATTTCTGCCCAGTGTTGTATTGATTAATGAGCATTTGCTGCAATTATAGAGAGAGAAATAACAATTACCTACCTGCCCCGTAAGAGAAGGAGTATACAAAAAATAAGTAACTCAACAAGAAAGAAGCACAGATGTAGTGCCTGGTGGAAATTAATAAACAGCATTTTCTGTTGTGGCACCAAATGTCTTCTCTCTGCTGTAAGACCGTATTATAGGCAAAAGAGAGCAGACGGGTAAAATCGACGCGGAGAAGTGTGGAGGAGAAAGTGAGGCAAGGACAAATCATCGCCTAGCCTGGGCTCCTCCTCTTCTCTTGCATTGCCCCTCCATCTTGGGCTTGTATTGCCCCTCCAGCTCGCCTGGCTTAGGCTGTGGTCCGGGCTGTTTGGGCTGGGGGAGCGCAGCAAACACCCCCAGCCCTCCCAGGAGAGAAGGGGCCTCTGTGGGGAAACATAGAGCTGTTTATTTCAGCTTCAGAAGCTTCTGAGCATCTTTTTCTTGATTTCTCATCTCTGCAGCTGGGATCAGCCGGGACACCCGCACAGGACTGGAGTACCTGAGGGATGGATGGAGGCAATTCCTGAGAACAATGCTTCAGTTCTGCAATTTTCCTCCTTTTGTGGTCTTAGGTTCAAGTACACTCAAGTGTGACGTCCCCATCTTGCTGCCAAGGAGGTTTCATGGCTTCATACAAGGCCTCTCCTCCTAGAGACACGCAAACAGCTGGAAAAGTGCTAATCCAGGGTATTTTCCATCTCTGCGGGAATCATGTAGGGAGGTAATGTAATAAGAGTAGAAATTGTGTTTTTAAGGCTTTTGGCTGCAGCACATTGAGAGAAAGTAAACATTTTAGGCCAAAGTCATTTTAAATAAGAACAGATCACATTTATGCTGAAAGAAAACTAGATTGATGAGGGCAGCAGGGCAGCTTTTTTCTTCTGCATCTTATTCTGGAGATATCAGACAAAGGTGGTGTGGTATTCAGAAAGACCGAAGCAGCCTCCCACAACCCTGCGTCAACGGTTGCTTGTAGAGGAGATGTAAAACACCCCGAACAGCTTGAGGCTGGGTGGGAGCAGTGCTCAGCCCTGGGACTGCTGTGGTCCCCATGGGCTCTGCCGCTCGGTGTCACCTCCGTGGCCATGCCTTCCTGGAGGGTGAATTGACCCCCACCCAACTTTCTGCTGTTGCTTCTCGGCAGTCGCTAAAGCCGAGCTGGATCTCTGCTTATCTCCCAGTGGTCACTTGAGAAGCCCAGGAACATCTTAAACTTGTCTTTTAAGCGCCAAGATGTTACGTGAATAAGGACACTGATCATAGTTGGAGTTTTCATCGGGTCTTGGTTGATATTTTTGTACAGAGGTGGAGTAGACAGTGGAGCGAAACTAGTTATGAGGTGGGTGGAGATTGGCTCAGAGTATGTCCTTGGACTCATTAGCGATGTTTCACTGTCAAACAGGGAAAACACAGTAACTGAAAGTTGGAGGAGGTCTCTCCTGGCTCCCATAGCATTCAGAGATTTTGGGGTATGAGCTAGATGATGGAGTAGAAAGGATTATAATATTCAGAGTTGAGACTATGCTGCCAGAGGCTGAATGGGGATAGACCATATGGATAGGACACACCAGAGAAATGTTTGAAAAAAGGGCTATTCCATAAGGAGAAATGCCAGGTTCTGCGCAAGGGCTGGATCAGCCAGCAAGGTCACAGTTTTCGAGTGAGGTTTGAGGGAGTCCTACAAATTAGTAATGTCACAGTGCTATGAAAAAGGCAAACCATGTTCTGGGATGTGTAAGCAGGAGTCTTCCCTGCAAGGTGTGCAGTCAAGTCCTCCCTCCCATGCTGCTCAGCTCTGGGGCTTCGGCTGAAGTCTCTTATCCAGTTTTGGGCATTGGGTTCAGGAAAGTCATGGACCAAAGGGATGCTGTGCGGAAGGGGAGGATTAATATGATCAACTTGTAGAAAACAGAGGTCCTGGGATGGTTTGACTTGAAGAAGCAAAGACTGAAGGGACATCAATGTACCCAAGAAGTGAGGCAGCTGCAGTCGGGAAGGGAACGGTCCATCCTCTGCATCCACTGTAGATGGACCAGGACAGATTGCCCAAGCCAGGAGAGGAATCTCCATAGTGGGAATTTTTTAAGGAAAGCTTAGACAGATGTCTCACAAACCGAGTGAGGAGAATAGCATCAAGAAACAAATTGCTGATCCTCATTCCTCTCTCCACTGTCCAAACTTGAGGGTCCAGGGGTGGAAAAAGGGAAAAACAGGGGCTTTGGTATTAGCAGTGGGTGCCTGTGGGTCCTGCTCTCCCCTGCTGCTGCTCTCTTTGCTGAGGAGTATTTCTGGAAACGTATCCCAATGTCATATTTAAAAGGATATTTTTGTCAGCTTAACAACTATATCCCAAAACGATGAAAAAAGTCCTTGCACAAAGGAGCTGATATTATTTGGCAACACAGTGTTTTCTCTCTGGAGATGGGTGAGGATTTACAGGTGAATCAAATAATCTCCTCATCTCTTTGAGCTTGCTGTTTGCCTTCAGTCTCAGCTTCTCCCTTAGGCTTTCTCCTTGCAGACTTGCTGGGATACATGCTAGAAACCAGTCCGTCCATTGGTATGTGTTGTTAGTGGGTACATGCGCTGTGGGAGTTGGACCCCTTCAGTCTCCCAGCTAGAAGTTCCTACCTCCACCCCTGAGACTATTTAACCTTGTGCTAACCAGAGCTTTGCAGTTATTCAATAATAATAATAAACCTTAAAAAGTACTACTTCTTTTAAACTGCCAAACTCAAGGATTTGGAGTAAAAGCACAGCCACAACAGCTAAATTGCCTTAATTTTAGAGGAAGGAACCTCCTGAGCTGTATTGATGAGACAATGTTGTAGAAGTACATAAAATACAGTATATGGTACAGAACAGAGTGAAATTCATTGTACCTCTGGCAGAAAGAAGAGAGGTCTCTGACCCATTGCCCTGCCCCAGAAAAGATTGTGGACTGATCCTGACTGATGTCTGACCAGTTCAGAAACACTTTCAGTGACGGAGATCCCACTTTCCTAACAGCAGCCCTGCAGTCCCTCAACGCTACTTGTGTCTAAGGAAAAATTTCAGTTTTTTGGGTTTCTTGGTTATTAGTCAGCAACATGGAGCTCTGCTGCTCTGTCTAAAAGCACTCCAGTAATTGCTGGCAATAGCCGGTTGCTGGGCCCGTGGATGAGCCAGGACAGTGGGACAGTACAACGACTACAATTTTTAGTAAATTAAATATGTATCTGATTCCCCATGCCATGATTACAGGAAATCATTAGTGATGCACAAATCCTAACTACATTGCAGGAGGCAGCAGATAAATGTGGCTGTGCTATCATTTCCCTGCTGTGCTTCTGGTTGCAAATGGATTTCACAAACATTTGCCGTTTCTTGTTTATCCCCTTCGGTTTGGAGGATCTCGCTAGCGTGAGGAGGTGGGGGGAGGCGATAGCTCATCACACCTGGTGTGACTGAGCAATGGCTTCGCGTTCTGCTGGCTGGAAAACACCCCAGCCTAACATCTCCTTCCTCAGATGGCTTTTCTAGCAGAACAGTGCCATTATGGATGTGTCAGCTTGGATAAGGGAAAGTCCACGAGGCTGCTGGAAAGGAGAGCTTGTGTGACATATTAGGCCATCGACACGTTCAGGACAGGGAATTGTCTTCAATCGGCCTTGGGTAATGTACTATATCTGAGCACACTTCTAAGACTAAGGGCTCGCGCGCTGCTCGCAGTGACTAATCCCAGGTAACGCGTAACACACCTGCGTGCCGAGCTGAAGGGGCCGGCACCGAGACATTAGCCTGTTGCTTGGCAAAATCAGCTTGCGATGATTTTGTGCTTTAGCTTCACGTCCCTGCTGTTTTGGGATGACTTCTTTGTATAGACAAAGCCTTGTTTTTAACACGGATACACCATTTCCCTGGGTGGCTGCGCCCCTTTCTCTGGCTGATGGGCAGGGAAGGAGGATCAGAAACGGGGCTGGAGGAGCTCTCTACCACTTAGCAGCCCTCTGAGAGCGGTCCCAGGGTGTACGCTTCAAGGCTTTTACATTAGTTTTCTTTGCTCTTTTAGTAGGCAGATTCTTGCATTATTGATTTGCTTCTGGCTCTTTATACACGGGTTCTTTATATATAGGGTCACGCAGCTGTAGTTTTAAAATAATGGAATAATTTTGCCTTTGCAATCACTTCATTAGCTTTTGGAGTCATGTTTGGGATGTGACAAGCCTCCTGCTGCCTATGTTGGTTTAGCTAATTGTTTTTCTGCTGTAGGATAACTCGGAAGTCCTGGTCTCTAACGCAGCAGAAATAGGGTAATTTTTCTTCACTTGGCAGAAAGGAGGGCAGCTTCCTTTTCCCTGTTGCTGGAAATCTATTGCTTTGGGCACAGAGGGGAAACACTGGGAAGCTTCATGCTAGTGTGTCTTGCCCTGAAAGTGGAAAAGTAAGGAAGGCGATTTGGGACTCCATCACTGCCCTTGATTAGGAGAACTCCAGTACCCAAGGCCCCATGATGCAGAGTCCTGGACATCAGTTGTCACCAAGGATTGGGGGTCCTTGTTCTCCTTAAATTCCAGCTCTGGGAGCAACTACTGCGGTCTCTCACAGCAGCCCCAGCTATGTACAACAGAAGCGATCTGGAAAGGTGTGCAACCAGCTGCCATGGCGGGGTTGCCCCAAGGGGAGCTGTGCCCGTAGAAGAGGAACCATTGAGGAACCATCGACCTGGAGGAGAAGAGCTGCCAGTCCCTAACTCAGCATTTCCTTTTGAGACCGGACACCTTGGTGCTTCTCCCAGAAGTGACACCTTCCAGGAGTGCACCCATTAATTTTGTCGGCATGGCATGGTGGCAAAGCAGCGTTTCTGGGTACATGGCATCCGTAGTGGCTTCCATTAAGTCCAGCTGGGTTTTTTTGCTCCTGGCTTTCTGCCTTCGAGGTACTCTTGCTTGAGTGCCATTGGGCAGCAACAGCTGCCCTGTGTCCTGGCACTTGGGATTTGCGTGTACAGTGGATACTGCTTATTAAACCTTCACATCCATCAGATTCATCTGAATGTCAGCTGAAGAGAGATGTCAAGATGTCAAGGGCTGTGTTTTGGAAGGCTTGGGAAGATAGGGAAATGTTTTCCTACTGCTCAGTCTCTCCAGTCACTTCTTCTTTATGTCTTTAATCTACCTTGTTCTTCCCTAAAAACATGCAAACAAATAAACACAATGACAGTGGCTCGCTGAAAGTCCAGACATGCTGGAGTAATTTGCTTTTTTTTTTTTTTTTTTTTTTTTACTTCATTATCCCTGTTATTTTTGTCTTTTAACGGTCCCAGCTGGTTTTTGGGCTTGAGGATTGCCTTTGATTCAAGGTTTTATTTAGGTCTTCCCAGGAGCAGGGTAGGAGCACAGCGTGCATTGCTGTGGACCTGTGGCTTGTGGTCACCCCGTTGCCATCGGCCAGCCTCATGGGCATGTCCTGCAGCTCATAGCACATGACTGTGGCTGCAGCAGGCAGGCCAGCTCAGGTTTTCCGTGAAAGCAGAAGAAATGCCCTACAGACCGTTTTTTGACACGTTAGTAGTCTGTACTTCCTAATTCCCTTCTCCATTAACTCTCAGCGGCTGATGCATTCCTGCTGCCTGGAGATGAAACTTTCGAAGGGGGGGATGTTTCTCATCCAGTGCTGCTTTTTGGGGAAGTTCAGGGCTGGGCTTCCTAGGGAAGAGGTTCCCTGCTCTCCCATGAGTGACAGATGAAATGCTAAAGGCATGAATGCTTGCCATGTTTTACTGCTTAAATAAAGCTTTGCCTGGGTGCTTGGGAGCAAAGCTGAATCTTCAGGTCCAGGGAATGCATTTCCCTTCTCTCTTAAAAAAGGTTGGATTAATCTTCAGTATATTCATTAAAGAAGTCCCTCCAAAAGGGTTTTCTTTCTTTCTACCTTGCAGTGTTTGTATTAAGGAATTTTAAAGCACTGTCTTTGCCACCTGAGGACCTAGTATTTTGGACTGAGATGGCTGAATGTGAATTCTATCCAAAACCAGATGCAGACACCTAAGCTTTTCAACCCTCCTATGCTCCACACCTGCATTCCTGAACACAAAACACGATGCAACATGCGGTGCCTCTGAGGGCTGAGATCTTGAATTTGTGTGTCTGTGGCGAAGCTCAGTAAATCACACAGCACTGAATGAGTCTGGCTCAAAAGCACAAAAACAGGGGCTCTGAACACTTGCAATAAGCTTGACATTGTGCCAAGTCTTAAAATTACCTGTAGTGTGGTGGTCATGTTGGAACATCGTGGTACACGTGGACTCCACCTCTGTTTACTGGCTGCGTCTGCTACTGTAATATACACATTTAATACCATGGTGAGCATCATTTTTATGTGTTTTTATGTATTTGAATGACTTATTGCAATGGTTTCCCAGGGTCCTCTCTGATGAGCAAACTTCTGCATGCTCTTCTATTATTTGTAAAAAGCTGCCTCATAGGTTTGAGAATTTCTGTGTGTTCATTTGTTATTTGAAAGAAACCACCAGCTACTTTTGACAAATAATTTTTTGCCTACTGGTTGGTAGCCTACTGCTCTTTTTGCATAGCTGGTAATTTGGTCTTTCAGGTACAGTACTGAATGCATCGGTCATGCAGTCCTGTTAGGAGGTGCAAAGTGCAGTAAAGAGCAAAGGAGGCAAGGAAAAACCCCATTTTCCCTGAAATTCTGCACTATTGAGACTATACAGTTCACTCCGCTTCGGGACACATGAAAACTAAGTGCAGGTGCATCACTCATGAATTGCGTAGGTCTGGACACCCTGACACTGAGATGCAAAAATATGGGATAAAACCAGAATGCAATGGGATAATAATTGTTGCATGTTTGCTTTGGAGCCTGCTGGAGCTGGGGAAGGTGGTCTTGCACGGTGTGTAGCTGTGGGGCCCACGGTCGTGGGGCGCATCCTGCCGCTGGTGCTGCTTGGCCGTGCAAGCGAGGTGCGGGGACCAGTGCCAGCCACAGCGCACTTGCTTGCAGTTCAAATTTGCCCAAGTAATTAAGGTGTCACTTCAGCCGTTTTAATAAGTGTGAGTTTTCTGCAGCCGCTGGCTTGCGGGGTGCTCGGCGGCAGCCCACGCCGCACCGCTGACAGTAATTCGCCTTCGTCAAATCTCCAAACCTGCGTTCTTGGTGCTGAGCGACCTTTATTAAACAAACCGACCAGTTCAAGTACATAATTTAAAAGTTCTGTTCAAACATGATCTTTTGATCCAATCTCAGTTTCCCTGTAAAATTAAGGATTTAATGCTCCCATTCCAGCTAAATGGACTTTACGGCGTTCAGGCTGAAAAGACTGCACGGTGGATTAGAAAGCCATTGTGAAAAGTGTCATTGAAAACCTGTAATTTTCCTGTCTCTCCCTCTTACTTCAATGATCCATTTTCATGCCAAATTTCAGGAGACAAATGCATTAGTTCAGCTGGGCTGGTAGGGCTTTGCTCTTGGTACGCATCTGCAGTCTTTGGGGCTCGGCACGAGAGCTTTAAGGTGGAAATGTGCAGTTGGGAAGCTGCAAATGGGAAAGTCACTGCCCAACATGTGATAGGTGCTTTTAAATATTGGGAATTTACGGCTATTATCAGATGAAGCGATGTTTTTTTTATGCTAACATGTCTAATTGCATATTACCCAAAGGCTCGCATAGTTTATTTGAAGGTTTAACTGGCACTAACCATTCATCTTGTATGGCTCTAACAATCCACATGCTTTTGGCAGATCTTCCACTGTCTATAAAAAATATCTAATAATCCATTAACAAGTCAACTTGAAAGCCAGCCTGTGAGAATATTATTGAGTTCTTCCTTTATTACTAAATTTAATGTGATGAATACTCACCTTGCATAATATGATTTACTTTTCCTCTCTGTTCCTGCTGAATCTAACCGTAAGACAACCATAACCTCAGGGCTGCGTTTGGGTGGTCACTCACTTGGCACGTTCGCTAAGAGATATATCAATTTATAGACACTTAAACTCAGATTAAAGACAAGTGGTCTGACTCCTGGTGCAGTAATTAAGGCTCCATACCGTGTCACTTTATAGCCCTGTTAATATAAATAGTTGCATTGTGACGTGGGTTCTCTATTGTTAGTGGGGAGCCCCACTGCTTGTCCCCCCATGTGTCCTGTGAGGGGGAGACCCTGCTCTCTCTGGGATGAGATTTGGCCATGGGGTCTTACCTGTCTACCTGAGAGAGGGTTTAGAAAAGATTGGGAGTGTTTGTAAATTAGTAAAGGCTGGGATTTTTCCTAGGAGCCACTCTAATAGCAGCGCACGTGGCCTGATCGCTGATAGATGGCAGCTTTTGACACTGTTAAAGTTGGAGAAAAGCCTTTTAGTGAGAGCTGGGGGGATTTCTGACCTATCGGTTTGAAAATATATGTAAGCAAATTTTGGTTGAAAAGTGGACAAAACTTTCAATAAACCAAAAAAGCTGAGAAAAATATTCACATTGCAGATGAAAACCCGAGACACAAGGCTGATCCCCCACCCCCCATTTCTTCTATTTCTGCATTTTCTGGTGACTCTGCTTTCTAATTTACCAGCAAAGAAAACGTTGGTCCCCCTGAGAGCCCATGCAGCCGGGGGTTGGTGCTGGTGTTCTTAGAGACTCTCTGCTTCGAGCAGAGCATATTCACAACTGCACTGTGTCAGCTTCCCATTAATGATCTGGGAATATTTATGCCATGAGGAGTAAGAAGGTGACAGTGATAAATAGCGCTGAAGATGAAAAATACTTGCAATTGCTAAGTAACCGCACTTTCCTGCACGTTGGCTGTAACCTCTGCGGAACCTGCTGCAGCGAGGTGGAGGTTTAAACTTTCGAAAGATGCTAATGCGTCTTTGAAGACCGTCTACCTCTGCCTACACTTCATTTTATACTGCTTTTCCAAGAATAAAACCAACCCAGTGAGCACCCAGGTCTGGCTGCAGGCAGCGATGACCCCCGGGCGCCCGGGCAGCGCTCCTCCCGCGAGCCGCCCCGCAACTGCAGCACCCCCCAAGCTGGGAAACGGGTTTTTGGTCAAATTCCCTGGCATGCAGAATTTGCTAAACAGCTTGCTAAGTCATGATGGCTCACAGCTGGGTGAAAAAAAAAAAACCAACCCAGGCTTTTTGGGAAATGTGACACGATCTTAAAGCCTTTCTCAGGTACGTTGCCTGGCTGCTGCAGGAATATCCTTTCTTCATTGCTTGAATTTGTCTTGAAATTCAGGCTCCAGAGTGACTTTGCAAATAGGTTAGTGAAAAATCTATATGTTAGAATAATGCTGAGTATAATGAATGACTTCTTAATAGCTAGGAAATAAAGCTATAGCTAGCTATATAAAGCTTTGTGGCTCTGGACTCTTGCCTTATTCTACACAGGCTTTTAAAATAAACCATAAATTCCTTGAGTTTTACTATTGAGATATTTAACTATTCAAGTAGGAAAACTGAAATATATATTGCATTGAAAGAAAATGAATGCCTGAGCCTTCTTTATAGCTGAAGCAAGGCTGACTATGGAAGGCTACCTTTTGTGAAAAGGGGGAAAACATTAATTTGCTATTTAACTCAGCATCAAATGCATCATGAACAGTTTCTGGTGGCCATTGCCATAATTTCTTTTCCACAAAGAATGTCAGGCAGGCTTGAGAAATAGTCGAGCCCCTTCTCAAACTTCTATTCAGCCAGCGTTGTAAAATAACTTCAGCCCCATGCATCTCATAGTTTTACAGTACCTGGATTTAAAAAATCACCATTTCTATTTTCGGGGACTACATTATATATGGTTTGATTTTGAAGAAAGATATTCACATGAGGCGAAGAATTATCCTCCTGTGACATTAATCTGTGCAAACTTCTCTGGCTGCTCCAAAAATGCCGGGAGGGGACCCATGATCTGCATTTATGGGGGAGTCTGGGACAACCTTGAGGGTTACTGTGGGAGGTCTGGCTCGGTGGTGCAAGCTGGGATCAGCCCCATAACTCTGCTCTTGAAGAAAAGAGGTACGAGGCAAGGATTAGGGTCAGAATATTTAATCCCTGCCCGTTCCCTTTTGGTGAAACTATTCAGCTTTTTTGGTATTGTTGTGTTTCTTTCCGAAGTGGGTTCCTTAATCCCTAGGTTCATGGTGAGCTGACATAAGGAGGGAAATGCAAAGGGAATTCAGATCTGATGTTTGAGTCTGGTTATGATTACAGGGCTTTCTTTTTTTTTTTTTTTTTGTTTTTTTTTTTTCTAGGATATACCAGAAACAAATTTGCCTCATACTGATGTGAGCTGAACTTGCTCACTTTGTGGTATGGGAGAGGGTATGGTCCCTTGGGGACCCTGCGCATGAGCCAGTTTTAGTATTTAGATTTGATTCAGGGTCACTGCAATTAGGGGACAGGCAGACATTTATTTCCTGGGATTTTGAACTGGTTAATAGATATGTTAATCTCCTTATAACATTCACATTTTATAGTTTGTTATATGAATTTTTTTCAGCTGAGGCATTGAGGTTGCTGCAGGCACTCACATCTAGCTGCACATCAGCATTTATAAGCCAGTCCCTTGATGGTCATAGATTAGCGAACATGACATTTTTTTTTTTCTGTGGAAATTTGGACCAATCACTATATTTTTGTTAGACTAAATTGTCCTGGTTTGGCAAAGAAGTGCAATGTGTTTCTCATATATATCCATCGATATATATATATATATATATATTTTTTTTTTTTTTT
>JAVJGG010000040.1:20189180-20219692 GCA_035590195.1 Aviceda cuculoides
CAGGGTGTTATCAACATTCTTCGCATACTGAACTCAAAACACAGCACTGTACCAGCTACTGGGAAGACAATTAACTCCATCCCAGCTGAAACCAGGACGGGAAGACACCCTTCACCGGGGAGCACCCACGTCCTTTCCATGGGACGCCTCCCTGAGCTCCTGCAATACATCAAAGCCTGCTGCAAAGCCAATGATGCCAATTAGGCTTTATTTTAATGAGCTTTGGTGTGTGTTGCCTTCCCACGTGGAGGAGATCTCTTCACCTCTCCCCGGCCTACGCCGTTAGTTGGTGAGGCAGACTGCGGTAGGGGCTGCTGGGCAGAGCTGCAAGGCCATCGCCTATGTCTTGGCACGGTGGTGATTGCAGCAGCCTGGAGAGGACTTTGTAATAAATAACGTTCCCATGCTTTACAGAAGTGAGGGTGGAAGTGCAAAGCATAGCAAATCACGGCCACCAAGCTTTTCATCCCTAGGATGTTCACCGAGTACCAGTTTTCGCCTCGGCACTGCACATCCATGCGTTTGCTGCTCAGCTGGAAAGAGAAGTGCTTTTTCCTCCACTGGCCTAAGCACATGAGCCAGAGATGCTCCACTGAATCCCAAGCCCAGTGCAAACTGTAGGAAACCCGCAGGGTTTGCTCCCGACACGGTTGCTTTATGCAGTGTGTTCTGTATTTTAAAAGGGGCTGAGTCAGCTTTAATGCTGACTATGGGGCAGGCGCCTGCTCAGCTTTTGCTGCTGATGCAGGATCCATGCAGGAACAGAGCTGCTGGTCCTCCTGGTCTCATCCCAACTTGCCTTGTGCAACAGCCCAAATTCTTTAATTAAAAAAACCACCACCACCAAACCAAAGCAAGAACAGCAAGAAAACCTCTGCAAACACTTCCTGGTAATTTTATAAGAGTTCAAACTTTGTTTTTTATTCTGTGCCTAGAGGAGGATGTCAATCCCGAAGCACCAGCAGAAGGCACTTGGTACCTGTTAACCCCACAGGTTCTGCAGCCTTCATCCCATCCCACTGCAAGGAGTGAGCTTCTCCCACCGAGGCACTCATGCTCCTCCAGCCCTTACTTGGAGCAGGTGATGCCCAGCTTATCTCTGCACAGAATAATTTCCAACGCTAATTTAAAAGAATGCAGACTCATTTAGTTATTACAGCCTGTTTCCTGGCGGCATTTTAGAGTGCTCAGGCGTGGGCAAACCCACCCGTGCTGATAATTCCCCATTGCCCATATCAGCCCTGTCTGCACCATCAGAAAGTGTTTCTGCAGCCAATATTTAGTTCCCCAAATACTCAGACCCTGCTCCCTGTTGCATCCCTGGCAGGCAGCACCCCACTCCCCCGGGGGCGATGCACTCCTGGGGCTCCCCCCAGCCCCCCTTTTGCGCCGTGCCGTAGCAATCCCATAAATAAGAAAGTGATGTACCTGTTACCTGCTTCTGCCAGTGGGTTGTGCCACTCCACCGCGCTATGTGCCTGGCCAGAGCTGCAAACCCCACCGAGCTCCGGCTCACGCCGCTCGTTGCCGATCGACCTCGATTCTTCCCAGCGCCTGCCACCCGTGGGAAACTTGCATCTCTAACAACCTCGTTGTCCGCGTTCATGGTTCTAGGTGTGAAGTGCAGCGGTTTTATTTGGGCTGCGGAACCTGGGAAATAGAGGAGCTGGTATGCCTTGGCTTGTACGTAGCGGTGTTTTGGCCCAGGGTGCGTGTTGGGAGCCACGCACGTCTGCTCAGAGCTGGTCGAGGCACCGCGTGCCTTGGGTGACAGCATGGGAGTAGGACCCAATGGACAGGAGGAAACTCTCCCCACTTTTCTCACCGGGTTTAAAATCCTGATGAGCTACAGGGCAGAAATGAAAGCCTGTTGGTATGTATTTTGTCTCCTCTGCCCTGGTGTAAAGCCGAAGCGGTTCTGCTGAAGTCGATGGAGATCTATTTGAGAGCCCTGAGGAAGATGTGATCATCCAATTTGTGTCATCCACTTGAAACAGGAGCTGATGGATGCAGAAAACGCATTCGGGGTGTCTTCCCACATAGGAAGGTAAAAACCGAAGAGGTGATGACCTGGGACACCAGCACTTTGCTTTAACTGGGTGTGCAGCAGACTGGGGACCCAAGCAGGCACCGGCTCTGCTCCCAGGGTCTCCGTGCAGCGCCGCTGCTCACTGCCCACCTTTGGGAGCAGGCTCTTGTCTTTGAGCTTTCCGAGGAGGGTGAGGAAGGGATCTGGCCCTTTCCCACGCTTGGGCCACCACGGCTCAGCAGCCTGTTACTGGTGCCAGTTACAGAGCTGCTCAGTGCTGAGAGCATGGGAACCTGTAATATTTGCATTCTGCGGTGCTTTCTTGACACTGTTAAAAAAACATTTTTCTGCTTAAGAATAGAGTTCTTTTGTTTCTTCTTCTTCTTTCAGGGTATCAGCTCATTTGGATCCGAACACTGGGAAACTGTCGTTATGTGTCAGCCCACTTAGGCAGTGCCCCATCTTGTCTGGAATACTGATTATTAATCCTTAATTTTTTTCCCCCCACATTATAGAAATTTGAGTGAATTTTATAGGTGGTGTTTATTTTTTCTCAAAGGCTTTAGTAACTACTTTTTATTTAAAAAGATCAGAAGTTTGAAGAGCAATAGCAATTTAAATGTAAAAACTGTGAACTAGTCTCTGGTTTTATAGTCAATTAGCTTACTGAAATAGTGCGGCACATTATTGTGTGCAATATATATATATAAAAGGTCGATCACTGGAGGTGCTTGAAAGACATGTCCTTGGAGGCCCTGGACTTTCTCCAGTGAAGATGTCCAGGCAACATTCCCTGAGGATACAAGGGCTGTGGGAGAATCAGCTGCAAAACTGCTGAGCGTTAGTCCACGCACACAGCCCCGTGGGCTGCCACGTCCCCACCCTTCTGCTCATTTCTCCTTGTTCCTCCCTAAATACCACTGCATTTTATTTATAACGAGGGTCTCTGGAGCCAGCGAGCTCTCGCTCCGTGAAGATGTTGATATACCCTGGCACCGCAAAGGTTGAAATTTGGAAACCTGGCTGCGTGTTCTGCGTATTTGAAAGGAAAGCTGCATGTATTTTGTTTGATAAGGAACTGGATGGTACGTTATCTGCCATTTTTAATGCATCTAGATGAAACGCACTCTCTGACATTTCCTTCACTAAACTCAGTGGCTTAATATTCAGCAATCTACCCTTCATTATGTTAAATGCCTTTTAAAAAGTAACCAAAGCGTTGTTCAGAGAAGGCCTACTGGCATACAAAATGGCTTCATCCCCATAAAAATGCAAATTAACTCTGGAAGTGTAGGTCTAGCTCGTTTGTACAGAAAATAAAAAAGGGTTTCGAACAGAGCCCAGAGGAACTCTGCTAACAACAAGATGTTCGGTGACGTCAGCAGCCCGATACATTACTGCAAAGATAATTTCTCATCTCTTTCCCAAATTTTCATTTTTATTTTTAACCCTGAATTCCCAACAGAACCCAGGCGAGGAGACCTGGTCTCCTGACAGGTGTCTGCTTTTCTGAGACCTTCATAAATGGTCCAATGCCATGGAAAATAAAGGGGGTTTTGCTGCCTTGGTCAGCCAAAAGTGGCTATACTGGCTGTAACACTCAGTGCTTATTTGTTCTTGAATATGATTATCATTTCTGGAAAACGCGTATCCATTCCTACAAGCAGATGAGAAAAAAATCAAAGCATGTTGGAAGAACCTGACCAATTCCCAAGGAACTCACCTGGGAAAATAATGGCTTTGAAGGGCCAACATCAGAACGCCCAGCTTGCACGTTTTGCCCAGCATTGCAGTGCTTTCCTTAGGTGCAGTGCTGGCAAAACAGAGAACTGCGGTGAGACAGTTTTTCCACTTTCTGCCCAAAGGAGACTTTTCCATTTATTTGGGGTGATTTGCTTATGCCAGATGTTCTTCCCTGCAGAAACCTGGCTTTCCCATGGAGGAGGAGTTGAGTTAAATTTTAAAACCTTGTGAAGCTCCAGAGTTTTCCCGCAGCGGTGGGATGTGGCTGCTCTGGGGGCTGTGCGAGGAGCCTGGAGTACTTTGGTCCAGCTGAGGTGGCTTGTACATGTGAAATATGGCACTTGATCAAATGCAGCATACTATGGAAATAATCACTGTATGAAAAATCACAGAGCTGCAGTTTCATTCATTTTGTTCACTCCTGCTATTTTGCTTTTTTTTTCTTTTTTTTCAGTGGGGTTTTTACTCCTTATTCATAGTGCATGACCATGACCAGCCTTTTCCTATGGGTCTCTCCCTTTGCACGGTGTGACCATGCCACTGTCCCATCTGCTCCAAAGGAACGTTCCCAGGGAACAGCGAACATCTAAATTTTGGGAACTTTCCTGCAGAGATGCCATTGCCTTAGTTTGTTCATTTGTTGAATATGCTTATTTCCATTTACATACTTTGTCTCATTGAAATAGAGGCACTATTAGGCTCTGCTTCTGCTCCCTATGGACAGCAGGGTGTTCCCAACACTACAGCAGGAGGTAGGAGAAAGACACTAAAAGAATATATTTTACTGTGATGGAGGTGCCCATCGCTTTGCCGAAACTGGCTTGTATTTGCCCAGAGGACACCAAAGGACCTGAAGCACAGGAGCTTGGTCACACTCAGCCCAGGTCACATTCACAACAGACTGTACCAGAAATTGTGTCTGCAACTGTTGCTGAAAGTCACACTGTTGGCGAAATCTTTGGATCGACTCTTCAGGCCATTGGCAGTAAATCAGCTCTTACGGTATTCTGCATAAACTTTCTCTTCCAATGCCAGGAAAACTGTGAGAGACCAGTGTGAGTGACTTGGGCAGGTTTGGCAACCTCAAGCCTGCAGATGCCACTCCCAGCATTTATCCGTGTTGGGGACAGGCCCAGCGTTCCTGTTGCTGCTTCCCATTTATAGCCTTTATTACCCTTTCGGGTGTCATTTCTGCTAATATTCAACATCCCATGCCAAGCTTTTCTCTCCAGTTGTAACTGTTTAACATACACACTTAAACTTTTTGTTCTTGCTTACCCGTGCTTGGGCTCAGCCAGGCAGGAGTCACCACGCCAAGGTGTCTGCCACTGTAACTGTCTGGGCTACGTTCCAGTTTTACATCATATTTCTGGAAGCACTTTAGGACTCACACTATCCACGGAGGAGTTTCGCTGTGTCTTCACAGCCAGGTTGTTCCCAGGGTTTTGAGGATCCATGGTCCAACCTAAGTGTTGGGTTGCACAGCTGCTCTGGTGCAGCTCCCTGGGTCTGGGACCAGGGTGCTGTGAAAAGAGGGTGTGTGGCTCGTGGTGAACGATTTTACGCTGCTGCTGTGGAACTTGCTCTTCTGCTCCTGTTCCAGCGGAGAGCCAAATGATGGTGACGAATTTTCTCACCGTGCTGTTGTCTTCGGAGCTCATTGACTGAGGTTGTATAGTCCTGGCGTTTCTGAAATATTTCTTTTTCTTTCGTCTGTTTTTATTTGCTTGAAGCAGATATTGCTGGGGATTTCAAAGTACTTTGGTTCATTTCAGTGGTGCCTGTTTTAGTTGGTTGAGTTGGATGGTACCGTATGCAGCCTCCGGCCTGATCCCCCCCCAGTGAGTCCCAGTGACACAAATGCAGAGGGCAGAAACAGCCCTTGGAGGTGAACTGGGAGAGGAGGACTGGAGAGGAGGCTGTCAGGAGTGGGAATGTCCAAATTTCTTGTATTTACCATGTAGAACATGAAAATTCTCTCATGCTATTAGCCAGGATCCATCTGGAGCCTTCTATTTAGAGAACTGTTTTGTTCCAGTCTTTGCTCCCATTGCTCTTCATCAATGCCAGGTGAAAAATGTCCTTTTTTTTTGGATGTTCTTGAGATCCACACATGTCTCAAAACTGCCCACTGCTTGTTTGACTTTCATCAGAAATGAAACTGCACAGCAAGTCCTTGATCTATTATTTCAGTGCTTTTTTCTGATGTTTGGTTCAATGCCTTTTTCAGACCTTTCATAGTACAATAAGTAACCAAAAGCCCTAACACTCAGCAGGTTTCTGTGTCCAGTATCATAGCAGATAAAACTAATGTGTTCTGAAAGGTTAGATTGGGTCTGTTTTTCCTGTATCCCTTCACAGAGGCAGAGTTATTTTCTAAATATGTGTTTAATCCTGGTGCTGCATCTTTTGTTGTCTTCACATCTGCCCTTATCAACAGGAATGTACAACAAAAAGCCGGAGCAAGAGCAGCCCATCGCAGGTTTTCTAACAAATGGAACAAACTTGTAGGTGCATCCTTCTGAAATGTGTTTATTATTGAAAACAAACTGAATGAAGAAATTTAAATGCAACATGTAGTTTCTGAAGCTGGACATGCACTGAAGCTGTGGGGTTTAATGTGGTTCTGTCGTGGTTTAACCCCAGCCGCTCGCTCACGCCTCCTCCCTCCCAGTGGGATGAGCAAGAGAATAAAAAAAAAAGTAAAAGTTGTGGGTTGAGATAAGAATGATATAATAACTAAACTAAACTAAAACATACTACTACTACTACTACTACTATTATAATAATTTAAATCTATAATAATAATAATAATAATAATAATAATAATAATAATGAAAAGGAATATAACAAAAAAATGCCAAACAAACAAAAATACACCCAAGCAAAGACAAGTGATGCACAATGACCCATGCCTGAGCAGTGATCAGCCCAACTCCCCCCAGTTTATATACTGAGCATGAAGTTCTGTGGGATGGAATATCCCTTTGGCCAGTTCAGGTCAGTGGTCCTGGCCGTGCCCCCTCCCAGCTTCTTGTACCCCTCCTTGCTGGCAGAGCACGGGAAACTGAAAAATCCTTAACTTGGGATAAGCGCTACTTAGCAACAACTAAAACATTTGCGTGTTATCAACGTTATTCTCACACTAAATCCAAAATACACTGTCCAAGTTACTAAGCAGAAAATTGACCCTATCCCAGCTGAAACCAGGACAGGTCCCCGCGTCCTGCTCTGTGGCTTTGCTGCTATTATTGAGGTCTCAGCCCCACTGGACCTTTGCCTACACCCCTGCTACGGTGCGCGGCAGAGGTACCTGAGCTGACTTTAAGCACTCCGAATCCGGCATCTAGAAATGTGCAAAATACATAGAAATGTCTGTAATGATAAAAAAAAGCCCCACACCCCGTTTCTGAGAGGGGCACAGCCCATGGCTGGGCTGAGCGGCCGATGGGGGCTGCCAGCTCCCCCCTGCCTGCAGCCATGGGGCCATGGTGGAGGAGGTGACGTGGTTGTGTTGCACGGGAGAGGCTGATCCCGGAGGAAGTAAATCCATATAAAACCAGTCCTTATGAGGTATCCTCTCGTGCAATACTTGCTTACTCCAAACGTGTTATACCTGCGTTCTTGTACAGGTTAGCAGCTCCGTAGTTTTACAGCAGGAAGGAGAAAAAATGCCAATGGCAAGACTAATATAGACCAGTCCTTTTTGAGCTGTAATTTTATTAGTGCGTTGGGTGAGGTTGTCCCAGAGACACCCCTCGGGACAAAGGCCTCGTTGCATCTGGTGCTGTAGAGACCTGTGAGAAAGTCCAGCCTCGAAGAGCTTAAGGTTCCTGCAAGCTCTGCTAGAAACTAATCTCCGGGCTCATTAAAGATGTAGTTAATCAGAACAGCTGAATTTCGCAGCAAGGTAGCATCTGTAAGGCCAGACAAGGTACAAATATTCATTCCAGGCCCATCAGTCATTAAGAGGGTGGGGAATTGCGCCATGAGCCAAGAACAAAGTTCGTTGCGTTGTCTTTACAAAACAGGAGCTTGATCTTTGTAGAAGAAATATGATCACAGCCTATCAAGTTTTTCCAAGATACTTTGAACAAAATAATTGAGCAGGAAAACCTCTCAGGCCTTCATTTCTCAAATATTAAAATTGTAATGTAAATTATCTTATGCCTGGAGCAAAAAACTTATAAAATGTCAGAATTGTCATGGTTTTAAATACAGAAGCAGTCAATCCTTTGTCAACTCATATTGGAATTTTAGTCATCCAGATAAATTGTTCCTTCACACAGACGCACACATATAGACACACACATAGGGCTTTTTTTTTTTAAAATAATGAACCTGCACCTCAAAGGGGTGTTGCAGAGACCTGCAATTCCTGGCTTCTAGAAGCATCCACAAAAGGAGCCAGCTAATATTTTCAGAGCAAATCCACCTGGGTGTAGGGAACTTATTTATGTAAAAAGATTTGACTGTATAAAACGATTTCTGCTACCGCATCCATTTATATTTTTGTCTTGGTGTAACTAATGGATACAGCAGCAGACCGTGATGGAGGAACATTAAAGAAGCGCAGCCTGGCTTGATCCAAATAATAGATCTTTTAAAAAAATCCAGTTGTGAGCAAATCTTTGAATACAAAGCTTGTCTGGGGGTGGATTGTGATTCAAATGATGCATCCCGTGCAGACAAATCAAACATGTCCACCTCTTCCCGAAGAAGCGGCTGGTCCTGGCTCCAAGGCTCAGGTACAAGAAACAGCACCAGGGCATCCCTGGGCAGCTGGGTGTAATTTTGCCGACCATGAGCTGGTCAGCATGAGAAGGGGTAATTTGGTGCTGCTGCAGCCAATAGTAGTTTATTGCGTCCTGAGAAAAACAGGGAAAATGGGATGAGCCATGTCTGGGTACAGCTGGGGTGGTGGTTGCTGAGGGTTAGCCCTGGGATAGCGCAACTTCAGCCTGTGCCTGGAAAAGCAGTAGCTCTCAGAGGGGATTTTTAAATGGCTGTATTTAATTTGATGCAGATTTGCAGTCTACGAATACTTTATTCCTGCTGATAGAGAGTTTTCCTGGGATCTGATTCATGAGTGTGCAGATTTGTCAGAGGTAAAAGCATCCCTTACACTTAGCAGGAGATAGTTTGCAGTTTGTTCATCATGTTTGTGGGTCATTTTTGGGGACTAAATATCTGCTCAAGTCTAAAATGAAGATGTGTACAAACAGCTTAGTGTGCACACAAGAGTCGGTCCTTCCTGGGTACACAACGCCTGGGCTCAGTAAGTGTGGGAGGAGAAATTTTTCTCAACTATAATTTTGCAAGATGCTTTTTACAGCTCTGTTGGAAGTTAAGGCAAAGGTGGATGAGGTCACTGGGACTCTTAACCAGTGCCTGTCTGGTAAGGACACAGCAGTGGTGCAATTCACGTCAAACAAAAAATTGACAGGAGGGTGGCTTATATCTCATCATCTAGATGAAGGCTACTTTGATGTCTTGCCTGTGGGATCTCCAACAAGAGGTGGCGAAAAGACATGTGCAAAGGTGGTTCCTTCCAGCTTACTGGTGTACCAACAGCTGTGGATGCATATAGAAAAGACATTACTAGGAACCCTGATCATGTTGTTTATATGGGGCATACTGGTTTACAGCTGGATTAAATCAAATTCACATACAGCATAAGCAGCTCCTTGTCCCTGAACTCTTGGCCAGGCTTCCAGTTTCACGGCAAGGGGCATTCCTGTAATGTGCTGGATGGTTTTTCTTGCTTGTGCTCAGCTTCTCATTTTATTGGGTTTTTGCTTCCAAACTGCAATATCTTTAACATCTAACTGACCACATGTAAATGTTTTTGTTGTGCAGGGATCCAAATAAAGCTGGTTTATATTTACTCTTCTGTTTAACTTCTCTGATAAAATTCTACATCCTGAGCTCCTTGTCTTTTGTTTGGCAGTATACCTGTCACAGCAGTGTTTGGCATTGTTTCGTACCTATTTGTTTACAGTATCCCATCCACAGTAATCAAGGGTCTAATTTGATCTACCTTTCTATGTGTTGCTGATTAAAAGGGAGCGTAAGAGAAAGAGACTGCAGCACATGACCTCATTTATGCAAAATGGAGTCTGTAGCACAAAATGGTGTTAATTCAGTCATAGTCAAGCCAAACTACATCGATATTTTCTTCTGCATCTCAGATAGAAGTAGTTGTCTTCTGAGGTGTGTTTCTCACACTGTTGACCACGGAAGAAGCTGAGACAACTGGTTTAGTTTAAAAATCTACCTTTAAATGTCTAAGGTATCCCCCAAATCAATCCCATCCTCAAGCTGCAAGTGTTTCAGCAGCGGGTCGCGTCCCAGCATCGTCTGGCAGTGCCCTGCCCAAGGCGGCTCCAGGTCCGGGGGGCCGGTCCCAGAGCAAACGCAACCCAAACCGTCCTGCCACGGTGCCTGCTCTGTCGACGCAGGTAGATCAAACCTCCAAAGCTGCTACGTAAATCTGCCCCTTGCCGAAGCACCGTGTGCGATGACAACATAAATCACTCCAGGTTTTCTAAGCCGGATGATCCCGAGCAGGGCAGCGCTGACCTGTGCTCAACGCGTCATTCGCTAGGCTGTGTGGATGCATTATTGAGCCAGTCATAATTATTGTGTCAAAGAAAGCCAATTTGTACCCGGGCAGATTGACATCTGGTTTTAGGTGGCAGCAGCCTTTCCTTCAGTAATTGAAATGATTGTTCTTAGTGCGCATTGTCAGAAAATGACATTCTTGCTGATATCACTGAAGTGACTTATATTCACTCTAGAGCTAAACAGATATTGTCAGGTCCGAGCTGACAAGTCGTTTTCTTCTTTCAGGAGGAAATCTCATTACCTCCAGTGATAACAGAGGGTAGCCCCAGCGCTTTTGGAGGGCTGCTCCGGGGTGAGGGTGTTGTGCCGCACACCCGAGGGGTGCTAAGGAAGGAGACGGAGAGGTCGGGGCAGGGCAGAGGTAAGTCTAAACCCTTTCCTTGCAAGGAGGGGGCAGATCAAAAGTGACTTAAGGGGTCCTGAGCACAAACAACCCACCGGAGGACTCGAGGGTAGAACAGTGATCTGTCCCCTGGAATCCAGTCCTGCTCTCAAACTGGGCGTGGGTGCAAACTGGAGAGCAAGGCGAAGGTTGTTTTGCTGCCCCGAGTTGGTGGCTTTGCCTTTTTCTGCATGCGGGCACCCAAGGAGCTCATCTTCCCCCACCTGCAGCTCCACTGCTCTCTGTGAGCCCCATGCGGAGGGAGACTTTCCCTGGTTTGTGCACCCAGTGCCATTGTCACTTCCAAAGTCATTAGGGAGGATCCCAGGAAGGGCCATGGCATGGTGCGACCCCGACCGCATCCTCCTATACCACCCGTCCTGAGTTCATCCCTTATCAGATTTTATTGGCGAAGCAGCAACGTGGAAGAATGGACATAAGGTCTGCAGTCAAAGCCCCTGTCTAAGGTTGCATTTCCCTCCACCTAGCAATCAGAATATTTTAGCCTCAGTCTCTCGAGGAGGAAATTTGGAAAAATGTCAGACTCTTCTAATTACAATCAAGCTACTAATTAAGGAATATTTTCTTTTGTGAATTGCTCACAAGATTTTATTGAAATGTCTATCAGAAATTGTTCTTTTTGTATTTCTCTAATAGATTTGTTGTTTGTGTGCTTTTTCTCTTAAAAAGAAAGAATATTTTCCCCCCAAATAAATCACTCTGTTTGCAAAGTTTGTGAAATGGAAAGAATTTAAGAATTTTCACTCTTTCCTGATATGTTTATGACCATGTAATGATGCAGAAAACAGCAGTTCCAGTGACTCTTTCATCACACGGTGAAGTCAGTCTCCAAGGGTTGAAATGGATATTGCTGAACACAGTGCAAGTTTTTGAGTTTTTTCAAAACATCTAAAGCACAGAGAATTACTTTAAATTGTACTCAGCCTACTTGTCCCTAATCTAGTGTTCCTAGATATTTGCACTCCTTTTTTTTTTTAACACTGTTTGAGCATCAGTCTAGTTTAAAGGAGAAGTATGCTGGATTGTTGCAATTGGTGTTGTCAAGGCTAGGGAAAAAAAAAAGCTAGATTATAATAAAAAAAATGCACTTTCCTTTTTGCTTTAATTAGACCCATCTCCAGGTTTTTATGCCTAAGTTAGCTGTGCATCTTCCTGCCATTGTCAGGAACATTGGGAGGACTCTGCCTTTCTTTTATGAAGTTGGACACATTAACTATACAAATGTAAGATACTGGAATGATCCCCTTTTCTCAGTATGGGTAAGTACTGACATATCTGCACCAAAGAGTTGGTGAGTGTTAGAAGTTCATTATTGGCTCAGTCTTCACTGGCAACCTTTCTTCCCATATCTCTCAAGTGGATGGACTGCAAGACAGGACTAGGGGAGCAAAGTCCCTCCCACTGTAAGAGAAGATCAGGTTCATGGCCACCTGAGGAACCTGAACATACCTAAGTCTGTGGGACCTGATGAGATGTATGAGATGATGAGTGCTGAGGGAAGTAGCTGATGTAGTTGCCAAGCCACTCTCTATGATATTTGAAAAATCATGGCAGTCAGGTGAAGTCCCCGGTGACTGGAAAAAGGGAAACATTGCACCCATTTTAAAAAAGGGTAGAAAAGAGGACTCCGGGAACTACCAACCTGCCAGTCTCACCGCTGTGCCTGGGAAGATCATGGAACAGATCCTCCTAGAAACTCTGCTAAGGCACATGGAGGACAGGGAGGTGATTTGAGACGGCCAGCATGGCTTCACCAAGGGCAAGTCCTGCCTGACCAACCTAGTGGCCTTTTCTGATGGAGTGACTACATCAGTCAACAAGGGAAGAGACATGGATACCATCTACCTGGAATTCCGTAATGCCTTTGACACAGTCCTCCACAACATCCTTCTCTCTAAATTGGAGAGATATGGATTTGATGGATGGACTGTTCGGTGGATGAGGAATCAGTTGGATGGTTGCATCCAGAGGGTAGTGGTCAATGGCTCAATGTTGAGATGGAGATCAGTGAGGACTGGTGTCCCTCAGGGGTCCATATTGGGACCAGTACTCTTTAATATCTTCATCAATGACGTAGACAGTGGGATCAAGTGCACCCTCAGCAAGTTTGCAGATGACACCAAGCTAAGAAGTGTGGTTGACATGCCTGAGGGACGGGATGACATCCAGAGGGACCTGGACAAGCTCAAGAAGCGGACCAATGTGAACTTCATGAGGTTCAACAACGCCAAGTGCAAGTTCCTGCACCTGGGTCAGGGCAACCCCTGGTATCAATACAGGCTGGGGGATGAAGGGATTGAGAACAGCCCTGAGGAGAAGGACTTGGGAGTACTGGTGGATGAAAAGCTGGACATGACACGGCAATGTGTGCTTGCAGCCCAGAAGGTCAACCATATCCTGGGCTGCATCAAAGGAAGCGTGACCAGCAGATCAAGATTCTCCCCCTCTGCTCCACTCTGCTTGAGACCCCACCTGCAGTCCTGCGCCCAGCTCTGGGGTCCTCAGCAGAGGAAAGACACAGACCTGTTGGAGCGGGTCCAGAGGAGGCCACGGAGATGATCGGAGGGCTGGAGCACCTCTCCTGTGAAGACAGTTTGAGAGAGTTGGGGTTGTTCAACCTGGAGAAGAGAAGGCTCTGGGAAGATGTTATTGTGGCCTTTGAGTACTTAAAGGGGGCTTGTAAGAAAGATGGGGAGAGACTTTTTGGTAGGGACTGTAGCGATAGCACAAGGGGTAAATGGTTTTAAACTAAAAAGAGGGTACATTCAGACTGGATGTAAGGAATACATTTTTTATGATGAGGGTGGTGAAACACCAGCACAGGTTGCCCAGAGAGGTGGTCGACGCCCCGTCAATGGAAATGTTCAAGGTCAGGTTGGACGGGGCTCTGAGCAACCTGGTCTAGTTGAAGGTATCCCTGCTCGTGGCAGGGGGTTGGATGAGATGACCTTTAAAGGTCCCTTCCAACCCAGATTATTATATGATTCTGTGATTCTATGACACTCTCTGTATTTTGTCTAAAATATCAAAGGTTATTCTTAAACACACCATGGAAAGGACAGAAAAAAATCTCAGACAGGACGAAATAATAAAGATGGAACAATAATCTGCACAGGGTTTGTAATTTAACAAATTTAAAGGAGGCAGCTTGTTGGATACTGCCAGTTGCTATTGAGCCAATATCTATATTTCATTAGTTATTATTAAACATTAGAGAAGAAAGTCAAGAACGGGGAGAGAGTGACACAGTTTTCCACTGATGATGATTTCTGTATTTTGATGCTTGATGTGTTTACAACAACAGAGTTGGTTGTATGCTGAATTGTGTAATATAAACCCAGCAAAATAACATATGAGGACGTGGCTGGTAAGAGTGAAGGGGCCATAAGGTGCAGAGAGCTTTCAGTATCATTACCAGCTTTCTCACTTGAGAAGCAATAAATCCAGGAATAATGCTTTTTTGGGTTGAACTACTTACACTTCTTCACCATTTTCTCTCCTCTGAGACTGTCTTTGGGTATAACAGGGAATTAAGCATGTGAAAGCAGGGAAAAGTGCATCATCAAAGTGCAAAAATCATGTTTAGCACTTCAGTAGGGAAAGAGCAGCCTGTAAGGAGAGAAAATGATGGTGAATAAGCTTGTGGAATAAATCAGTTATGTGCCATGTCCTGAGCAGACTCAAAGTGTGGGCTGCTAGCTTTAGAAGCTGATATGCCTTTTTTTGATTACTAATTCATATTCTTTTACCTGGCACACCACACAGAGAAAAGGGCACATGGGAGAAATATATATTCTTGTGATAAAAGACCAAAAAAGAAACAGAAGTGCTATTACTCCAGTTTCTTGATGCTTACAGATGATTGTGAGCAAAGGCTATGAAATAGCACCCACCTGAATATGCTCATATGGACATGTATTAGGTGCTACTAGGGAAAATGTCCTAAACGGCTTTTGTGCCTAAAATGCAGGTGCATAATGGCTCTGAATCAGCCCACTGGGAAAGTATAAATTGGTTTCAGGCCTTTCCTATTTGGTAGGAGCTTGTTGTGGCTTTAGTATGCTCTGCCGGTATGGGTTCCTCCACCTGGGTTGCTTTGCATCGTTAAGGGGCCTGAGGACTGTGTGGGTGTGCTTCCTCACCAGGGTGGGTTATCTGTGCCTGGTGGCTGCCAGGAGGGGGAAATTAGGCATTTTTCTGGAGCAAGTGATGTCTGTACAGGTTTTGCTGCATCTTGGGAAGCTACAGAAGGTGCTGGGAACCAAACCTACAAGCAAGAATCTCCCTTACAGAGGCACATGGTAGGAAAACATGGAATTGTAAACCCTTTGCGTTTCTGTTGTGGTTGAACCGGTTGCTTACTGCTTCTTTGCTTTAAGCGTTACCTATCCTCACTAATATTCTGATAAACCCACTTTTAATTTTGGGCTTCCTTATAGAGAGATGTTCCAGGTGTCTACTTCAAAGCTGTGGTGGTCCTGAAGTGCTGCTGTAGGTGTCTGCGGGCTCTGTGCAGAGCTGTTTGATGCTGTGCTGATAAAAGTGGGATGCAGGGGTTAAACCCTACTATCACTTGGTGGTCCCTCTGTGCTGTGTGGGCTGGAGCCTTTGGGTGTTGCTCTGTCCTTGCAGAAAGGACAAAAGGCCTCATCCATGACCATGTTTTAATTGTGGTTTCCAAGCTATGTTTTCCTTGAGCTGTTGTGTAATTTCAGAGCTTTGAACACAGATCAGAGTCTGATTGTTTTAATAATTTTATTTATTGTATTTCCTTAAGTGCATTAGTCTAGGGATCATGATGTGTTGTGGCTAAATATTGCAATAGCTTCTTTACTGGGAATTGCTTAAACTTGTTTTTGCAAGTTGTCTGAAGGCTTCTTTTCAAGTGTTACTTGAAGTGGAAGTACAAGCTATCAATGTGCAGGTTAAACATGGATAAATTTTGAATGTGTCATACCTTGTGAAAAAAGTTTTGATATGCACATTCAAGAGGATCTATTTTTCTAGTGTATGCATTTTATGCTCTCTTGTAATGGAGGGCTACAGTAACAGACTTGAATAAGAACATAGAATTTCTGGCCAGACATATCTCGGCAATTTTCTCAACACTGCTGTTTATCTGAGGACAAGATAAAGTTAGATTTTTCTATTCCTATGTGAACTTTCTGTATCACTAACTATAGCTTTTAAGATTTTGGGAATTGCCCAAAACCAAAGCTCCCTCATTTGGTGGGAGCTCCCCTCTTACTGGGAAGTACTGCTCGTTTTCAGCACTTTGACCACCAGAGCCCATGCCTTGACCAGCTGTGAACATGTTCTGTGTTTTGTTTTTGTTAGTGATGATTCCTGCCTCGTTCCCTTTTGTTTCTTTTCATCTTGCCAGTCCCAAAGCTCTTGATAAAGGACGTCAAGCAAGGCATATGGATGACAGGGAGGTGATTAGGGACAACCAGTGTGGCTTTACATGGTAACATGGTAAATCTGGTGGCTTACCACAATAGAGTGACTGTGTTGGTGGATAAAGAAAGAGCAACTCATGTCACCTGTCTTGACTTCTGTAAGGCCTTTGATATGGCCCCCCACAACATTCTTGTTGCTAAGATTGGAGATATTGTGAGAGACTAAAAGAGCTAATGTCTCAAACATTTTGGTGGGGCAAGTTTTGCTTAACGACTAACTCTCCCTAACAAGGAACTCGGCCTAGCAAGGAACCCCAGGTGACAAGAAGCCCACCAGCAGCAGGAGGGGAGGGGGGTGCAGGAGGGTGCACAGCTCCCTGGTCTGATAAGGCTGTTCTGATATGCTGAGCAGGACAGCTCACCGTGCAGGGAGGGGGAAGTTACCCCCAAACCACACCTGAGCCCAAAGGCTCACAAACTGCTTGTGATGCCTAATTAGCCTAATGCCCACCTGAAGGAAGGGCGAGGATGATAACAGGACACAAACTGAAGCCCCAGATGCGTAAGCCCACTGGAACTGGACCCCTCGGCTGACTGGACCAACGTTGGACCCGGGACCAGTGACATCTTTCTCTTTTCTCTCTCTCTTTTCCATGTAATTCATACACCTCATCCCTTTAGACATAAACTGTTGACCAAGTCTGGGACTAGGAGCAGATCCAGCTGCCCCGTGGCTCCTCTCTGAGAAGGAGCCTAGAAAGCAAGGGGGTCTGCTCTGAACCTCCTGACCCAACGGGAGGGATCTCCTTATCTTCCCTGGATGGATCCCCAAATAAGCAAGGCCTGTAGTATATGTTTGGTGATGTATTGTTAGCACGTTACACAGTTTACTGACGTAGTTTCATGCCAATTTTTGTGGTGAGCATGCCAATTCTTGTTGTGAGCGAATTAAATTTGAGTTTTGTGAGTTAAAGGAACCCTGGTGGTGTTCCACCTTAATCCTGACCTGGGAATCAGCAAACCTGAGTCATTGTCATGAGAAATCGACACTTGACAGATAAGGATGGACTATTCGATGTATAAGGAATTATCTTGATATCTGCATCCAAAGGGTTACAGTCGATGTCTCAGTCTCCAAATGGAAATCAGTATCAAATGATGTCCCCCAGGGTTCCTTACTGGGACAGGTACTGTTCAATATCTTTATTACTGACATAGTTAGATTGAGTGCAAGGCTGTGGATGACATCAAGCTGTGTGGTGCGGTCGACACGCTGGAGGGAAGGGATGTCATCCAGAGGGACCGTGACAGGCTGGAGAGGTGGGACCATGCAAACCTCATGGAGTTCAACAAGGCCAAGTGCAAGGTCCTGCCCATGGGTCGGGGCAGTCACCAGTATCAGTGCAGTCTGGGGGATGAATGGGTTGAGAGCAGCCCTGCGGAGAAGGACTTGGGGATACTGATGGATGAAAAATTGGATATGAACTGGCAACGTGTGCTTCCAGCCCAGAAAGACAATCGATATCTTGGGTTGATTCTGTGATCAGTTTTACTGTTCCTACTTACAGCTGGGCAGATGTAGGCAGAGTGCTTCAACATCATTAGCAGCCCCCAAAGTTTCCTTGTTGCCAGAATAAAGATACTGGGGTTTGATTTCTGGTTTAATGCAATCCCATGTAAAATAATCTCAAAACCAATCCCTTAGTTTCAGTGGAAAATGCATTATACACAACAGCGAGAACAAAAGATGGCTGTCAGTAACATTTCTTGCCAAGTTGCACTTCTGAAGAGTAGATTTTTTTTTTTGTATTGTTTGTCAGACTGGCTCCAGCTGCTGTGGCTAAGGGCAAATGTGTTCCCCTCAGGTGGGACTCACTGGGCCATTCGGGAAGGATGCTGGCCAGTCCTGGGTGATACTGAATTGTGGAGATAGATTGGTGATTCACAGAGAGGCATCTATTGCAGCTGGATTGTTTTGCTGGGATAACACTGGATATACTACTGGATAACAAGAGGCAGGCACATTAGAGAGATGATGATAGCAAAGGGTGGAGGGAAGTTTAGAGGAACCTACACAAAATATTCTGTAGTTAAGTCTGCAGGGAAGGTATTTGCTTCCAAAAACCCAAGTAAAGCTCTTCTGTGACAGAATAAAGGGCAGAGCACAGCTTGGTCACCACAACCCTAAACCAGCATAGGTGATGGGGCAAATGCTGTCTGTGGGACTTCACCTCAAAAATTGGTTGAATTAAGTATTTTTTGTACAGCTTGGTTGCAGAGGCGAGTCTGTGTCAGTGTACCTGGGAGAGGGTGGGGAAAATAGCTTTTCTTGGTCTGAGATTTGAAGCAGACATCTCTCGTACTCATTCCTGTTTCTGACAGGTATGGTTCCAGAAATACCCTTATCACGTGGCTTTCCCTGTACTTGAGATTACCTTCTTGTTTGGCTGGATAAGATTTGAGTCTATAAGTGTGAGATTATAAACTCGCTTGGCCTTGGAGATATTTCCTAGCCAGAGTCAGCAGCTTACCCAAATCCTCTTTCGAGATCGGCTGTAACTACTTTCCCTCCACTCCACCCACTCCATGATGGGTATTTGTGTGAGTCTTTATTTTGTGTATGATAACAACCTTGCTGCACAAACCCCCAGTGTTTTATCAGCTGTGCTTCTCAAATGGATGCTTTCTTTATGAAGGCTTCAGTATTTTGTGGGAGATATGAAGTGCTCTTTTTTTTCTTTTTTTTTTTTTATTTTTTGTTTTCTTCCCACATCAAAGATCTAGTAATTCAGCAGATCACCATCAGCAGCAGGCTGCTCTATTATACATGACATCCTCCTATGCTCACAGCGTGCTCTCTTCACAAGTACTCTTCAATCCTATGAAACAAGAGCACTCATCACTTTCTAAAGCGGACCCTTAATCTTGTATCAGATACTCTTTTGAAATAGTTGTGTGCTGTATCTGGCTATGATTTGATGTATGGGGGCTATATTTCTTTACTGCACGTTACATATTTAATAAGCTGAGTAGCTCTCAGGCTCAGCAAAATGGCTTCAGCTTCCTTGTGCCTTGGCACTATGGCTTTGAATACATCCTGGAGGAAGGATGGGATAATTTGGTGTTTTGTGAGTGTTTTGGGTTTGTAGATAATTCTGCTGTCTTCCAGATGCTTTCTCCCACCCTGTCTCACCTTTGCAGATGTTGATCTAACCCATCAAGAGTCATCACTAAACAAATATCTGGATTGTACTGGAGTCACCTGAGGTGTGGGTGTTTCATGCCAGACCCAAGACACAGCTGTGGCTGTAAGGGTTTCTAGCAGTTTTACATGTCTGATTCATGAGGGTTAATAATTTTTGATTATTAGAGTCCCAGACTAAAGCTGTGCAGAGAACAGAGATTCAGCTTTGTGAAAGGTTTCTGGAGGGGAGGGGGAATTTTGAAATTTGGCTGCTTTGTCATTAGAAGCTAAAATGGAAAACTAAAAGACTTTACAGAACTGGAAGAGTAACAATTTATCAGTGAAAAATATTTGTTTTATGGTATGTCTTTTATCACTGATCCATTTTTCAAATGTCTTATTATGAAATGTTTATTTTATATATGCCACTTAAATGAGAAATCAGAAGATGGGACACCGATTCTTTTGAAGGGTGATATTTTGGGTTTGTCCTTTGTAGAGCAAAATGCAATTAACATTGGACTGATTCTATCCTTGCAGAAAAAGCCTTTCCTGCTAGAAAAAGGCTTCGGCAGAACTTTCTGCCCAGCGATGCATCCGAGGGTCAGATCTGTCTCCAGGGCTGATGGCAGGGCTGGCTGGACCACAGCTGGGCACGTCGCGGGAGCCAGCTGTGTTCGCACCCAGCAGCACAGCTGGTGCATTTTGCAGTGCTCTGCAGAAATGCTGCTGGACCGTCGAAATTGGATGATGTGCTTTAGGCAGGTGGTGTTCCCAGGCTGAGCAGTTCTGCCTTTCTCCTGGGTATGTGGCAGTGGCTCTTGCTCTGCCCATGCTGGTCCCAGAGCTGCTCCAGGGCTGTCTGCTCCTTGGATCCATTCCCCCCCCCAAAAGCTTTGGGGAGAAGTTTCTTGCACATCTCTCCATCTTCTGTTTTGCAAAGAAATTGGCTCGGAAGGCGTGTGGTAAAACCCCAACTGAGCTGGAGGTAGATCTAGCTTTGAGAAGCAAAGTCTAGGTTGCAAGCTTTGAAGAGAAACAAAAAGTAGATCACGTGGTGGTAAGTTAATTAGGCATAGCACTCCCGGAGTATATCTGTACCCTGTCGATGGCATTGACTATATGATGCCATCAACAATTTCAGTTCTTTCAATACTGAAATGAACTGGTACTGGCTAGAAAGAAGAGGACTGAGCTGCACTGCCTCCATTGGAGAAGCATACTGAGAGAGCAGAGCGGGCAATAAATTATACTAGTCCACTTCCACTAGCGGCTGTGCACTATTAAGCTGCTAATTTTAGTCCAACTTGATAAGAGGACAGCGGTGCTGACTGCTGTGTTCTTGGATTTCAAACTAAAGTACTTTCCATTAACAAAGATGAGGATATATTGACTTGAACTGGAAGAATAAGTGTTTCCTGCTCATTTAATTGGCTCCTTACTCTCCCCTTCTGGTGAGTTGCTCTGCATTAGAGATTAGTATCTCTACTTGACTCCTTATGACTTCCTAATTCCTAAAGAATGCATGGTCACCCTAATTGCAATGTATAGTGGAACATCTTTTTTTTTTTTCCCTATAGATGCAGCTAGAGCATCAGACAGTATTTTGCACGCAGTTTTGTAGCGATGATCTCTAATTATAGTCATACTCAGCTGTAAAAATGGGTGTTTTGCTTTGTTCCATTGGAGAAGGAACTTAATTACAGAGACATGAATGTTGTGCTCACAAGTGCCAGCCTGTCCTACATGACAATAAGAGATTCATTAGGAAAGCTGCTTTGTGGTACAGGCAACATTCCCTCTCCTCTGCCTGTGTATTAAGTCATTGAGCAACATAAATGTTAAACTATTATGAAAATCAAAACTTAGAAATTGACTCCAGTTTCACATGCAGGGATGGCTCAAAATTAAGAAAACAAGCTCACTCTTGGCAGGCTTATAATATGATACACACTCTTTGTCAACTCATTTAATATGTGATTATGATTATCAGCTCTAATAATAATGATCAAATAAGCAATTAACAAGGCTGAGCTTGGCATGGGCTTAAGACAGAAATGCTATGTGAGTAATCTGAGTCTTTAAAATTAAAATTGTTTCACTCTAATTTCTCTTCAGTAGTAGTTAAATGAAGTGCTTGAGGGGTTGTATGTTAAGCTGGAAAGCTGTGAGTGCTTCCATAGCTCGTGTTACATTCGTAAGTGTGATGGGACACTGGCATCAAACTGAAATGGAGGCTGGAGAAAATCTTTGTAGCTCCCTTGATTTCTGGTGGGCAGCATCAAATAGAGAATTGGTCATCAAAAGTCTGGGCAGGGATTTCTTTTCTGTTTATGATACCTCTTGAGGATGCAGATGGAGACAGTTTCGGTGCTGGGAGACTTGGAACAAGATTTGGGGTGGGTGGGGTGAAGAGGATGCTCAGCTTTCTCTGTAACGAAGTTTTGGTACCTGTCCTTTTTTAAAACTAATTTTAAATCCATTTTTGACATAAATCATTTTATCAGAACACTTCCAGCATTTTCAGCTTTTCCCTGATTTTTTAAAATCTAAATCTTGGTAGTATTTGGGGTACTGATATAATATGGCCATGGCTGATCATGCCCATCAGTCTTGGACCCTAAATGGGCTCCCAATCATGTGAGAGCATCCCAGGACTGGGCAGGTTGCTTGATTTCCCCATCTTATGGGAGCCCTGAGATTATGGGGTCTTCCCTGGTCTCTTGGTGGTCTACGTCAGCCCCGCGGGGGTGAGTCTGCCTCCTGGGGACTGATTGCATCTTGTTCCCTGATGGTGCTGCCGATCTTGGTCTCGGACAGGAGATTGCCCCCTTGGCTACAGAAAAGCATTCTGTGGGACTGACTTGAGTAACAACTGCGATAATAAAAATCCCTCTGTCCTGCTGCCAGCATCTCCTCTGGTTGGCTCTTCTTAGTGCTCTAGTGGGGCTCTGGACAGCCTGATTGAGAGCTGGGTCCCATCGGATAACTCCCCATAGCTTGGGTGATTAGTGGCAGCTCAGGAGTCTGGAAGACTTGTGCATCATCCTAGCAGGAACAGGTTTCCTGATACCTGCCACTTAGATCTGGGCCAAAAATATGTTATAACATCAGGCATCCACCTGTTGTTCCACATTTCCCATTTCGGACCCAGTCAGTGTCTGGCAGTACAGCTGTAAGAAGCTGGTGGGATGGTGCAGCCCTCCTTCCCAGTGCTGGTGTGTTAAAGGATAACAGCCCAGGGCTGCTGCCACATAGCACTGGGAGGACTTAATCACTGAAATAAAAATGAGTGATAACATAAAAATGCTAAGTCATCCCAGAGATTCATTATTAGCTGAGCTCTACGAAGAGGTGATGGTTGGGAAGCAAAGCTGCCTTTTGAGGTTTGCAACCGAGTCCATGCTCAGCAGCTCCAATGGCAAGGCCAGGTTGGGTATTAACAGAAGGAGATCAAATTTTCTCAAACTCTCATCAGTCTCATATTAGAACAGAGCTGAGAGATGCTGGTGCTTAATATGGAACAAAAGGCATGTGGGATCCTCAGGCGTATTATTGACTCTAAGTGCAATTTGCTCTCACTGGCACACATCTCGTATGTTTTTAAAGAAAATCTTTTAAAATGTTATTTGTCATACTTTTGGACTTGCCAAGGCCTGCTGGAGAGTAATGTGTCCCTACGACAACGGAGCTCTGACGGCATATCCCACTAATTAATCATTCCCAAATTGCATCCTGATGATGTATTACATTAATACATCATCAGAAACACAGCCTGCTGATCACTAGATCTTTAATGATGTATTTGTGTGAACTCTGATCAAAAGGCCACCCTTATGTTGATATATTACTCAACAGCATAACCAGCCCTGCTTGGCAAAAATGTGTTGTATAAAGCAAAGAACCTGAATTTCCTAGTGTGAACTGGAGACAGCAGATGCATCTTTTGTTTTTGCGTACGTGGTGGTGAAATGAGGACAAATGTGAGAGTAAAGCTGCTCTGAAGTCCACTTGTTTGCAAGCTGATCTAGGGACTCGTACCAGCTGAACTGAAGTGCAAGGCCTTAAATGCTGCTTGTATTTGTTTGAGCTGTGTATAAGACGTGGGATAACGACTAGTTTAAAGGCTGTTTTTCTTGTGGCCTGGAAAACAACAAAGGAAACTCTTAATCTTGTGTTTATGTGCTCAGTGGTCCTTCAGCCAGATGGTGTAGGCGTTCAGTACTGTAAAGTATTTAATGCAATATGTTAACATGGCTTTCTCTCTGTATATTCTGGTGCGAAGGGAGGACAGGGAAGGTATCTCATGATCTTTGAGTACTCAGGAGCTCAGACCATGACCAGGTCTCCATTTTGCTTGGAGGATCACAAAGGTCCTCCGTGACAAAACTTGGTTATGGGACAGTTTTGGTTTTGTTACAACTACAGTATGATGCTTGGGATTTAGCAGGCTTTTATTGCTGAATGGGAAAGTGCCTGGTGGGTAGGAAAAGAGACCAGTGAGATCTTTCTCTGATGAAAGGAGTCTATTGGATTATTATTATTATTTTTTTTTTCTCATGTTGACTGAATCCTGGTATAACAGGAGATAGCTATACTTCTAAAGTGCATGGCTTGCATTATCTCGCTTGCCCAACCTGCCACAACCCATGACAAGAGGCATGTGACAACACGTGTGGGACAAAGGGACCTGAACGCCTTGGTCTTGGCTCTGAGCTGGCTGTGAGTAAGCAAACTCCTGGTTATTAGCCACAGACCTGTGCTTGTGTGCCTGGTTCCCTGGCTAACACAGCCCCATGGAGTCAAAGAAACCTCCTCTTGCCCTTCCCTAACTCGGAAAGGAGATGTCAGTGTTGCCCAACGGTGGGACGTCCTGCTTGACTTTACCCTGTCCTCTCTTGAGACAATGTGTTCGAAGCCAGCCATGAGCTCCTGAGAATCTTGCCTAATTCATCCTTCAGCTGGCAAAGCTTTTAAGGACGTTCAGTTCCTTTTTCTGCACGTATTCTTCACTTTACAGGACATACTAACCATTGCATACATTCTCAGCACCTTCATCCTAACGCTGTTGCACCCTTTCTAGAAGAGTATCTTGGATGAAAAGTGCAGTTTGCTGAAAGACAAATTTTTGTGGGTAATAGAGCAGTCCTAGAAGATAAGGACTATTTTAAGCAATTCCTCTCCGCGACCCAGAGGGTTGGAGATGAGGGTTTGTGTGTCTTCCTGCTACATGTGCTGGAAAGAATAACGTTAATCCCAAGAGCAGTTGGAAATGTCACCTGGGACAGGAGTTACTGCCAGGGACCCATGGGTCTGCACCAAGAGGCGACTTTGACAAAATCCATAATGCCAGTGCTCTAGCAGGACTGGTTTTGGGAGGTGTTTCTCTTGCACAGCCCAAACTTTCACCTTCCTTTGGTTTCAGCTCTGTCTCTTTTCTCTGCTGTGGGTCATTCCTCGGGATAACCCGTGATCCAGCAGTCATCCCCAGCAGCTGCCCCACAGCTGGTGAAGGGCATCCCTTAGCGTGTGATAAGCGAAGCATCACATCTGGACAGCGAGAGGTTTCAGGGGCCGTTCCATGTCAGTGCAGCCACCCGAGTGATGGGGATGCCCTTTGGGAATAGGGTAGTATTTGCCTCGGATTCAGTGCTTTTGCTATCTGACTTTCCACTTTGAAAGTATGGCTACTGGCCTTGCAAGCCCCACTGGTTTTCCATTTCAGGAAAGCTTTTCAGTTTTTGGAGATTATTTTCTTAACTCTTTGCTACCTGAGAGCTCACAGCAGAGAGATTTTTCTTGTAGGCTCCAGGCCAGGTAGTAATGCCACTCTAAAATAGAAGCAACAGTGGCAGAAGCGATGTGAAATCTTTCTTATTTGATTTTGATTGAGTGCACTGTTGGTGAGGCACTACAATGCCCAGAGTCAGATCTATATTTCAACATTTCTGGAGAGTTCATGCCCCTGCCTCCTGTTGCGTACTGTAAATAACCTTGTTTGAGTGCAATGGTGCTTCTCATTTCTCATCCTCTGCATCTCCCTGGGTGGGAATCTGTGCACGACTTTAGGCTGAGCTCTCTGCTCTGTTCTGAGCAGGCCATGGAAAAAACTTGGCAAGGGGAAATTCTTGAGCAGGGGGTTGGACAAGGTGATTCCAAGATGTCCCTTCCAACCTCAGTGATTCCATGTGAACTTCATGAAACATACATGCTGATTAGCAGTATAAGAATGGTAATTTTAAACCAGAGAAACATAAGCTTGGGAGATGGCTGAAAATGTAGGCACCCAAGTGGCATCTTCTGTGTGGACCCAAGTAGATCTTAAGTGAGTCCTGCAGGAAGTAAAGGGCCATGGCAGTTCCATGGGTATGTGTTCTGACTCAGTCTCCACTTCACAGCAAGTGGTAGTTTAGCAGCCAGGCTTTTAGTGTGTGTGTGTGACAGGATAGGGCATCTTTTTTTCCTTGAGGAAGGCTGAAGTGCCTTCTTCAGCAGGCCAATGGCTTCTCAAAAGCAAGGTGTACTGCTGATTTTGTGATGATCTGTATGGAAAAGGTGGCCCTACCAATTTTATAGAGGATACAGTTTACTGAAGGCTCAGACAAAATATTGTTAGCATAGTGTAACCTGCTACCAAACATCAGTTGAGGTGTGGTAGCAGCCTATATGCACATTCTTGCTTTGCAGCAAAATCAAAATGCCACTTAACTGTCTGTAAGCGCAGAATAAGCTCAACAGTGTGATTTTTCCTGTTGCATTGGTCAATGCTCCTTATGAGGAAAATCACCGTAGCTCAGTACCTATGTGGTAGCTTAAACTCAGGTCAGCCACGGCTGAGCCCTGTGAAATGGAATTGCTTTTGGCAAACAACGTGCAAACTGAGATTTATGGAGGAAGTATCATTTTTCTTAGGAGGTACCTACAGTGCTCATCGAACAGCACTTTGAGTGCATGCCCAAGGGCAGCCTTGGCTGCTTTGCAAGCCTGCGGTGGGAAGTGGCCTTTCCTCTGGCTCTGGAGCTTGCTGGAAGCACAGAGCCCCTTGGACACCTCAGCATCAACCCCTTCTTGCTTGCTGGGGTGGCTTGGGCTGGTTTATCATGTGCTGAAGCCGCAGTTAGCAACAGACACACCTTTCTAGAGGCTTCAGGTGTATGCTAGCAAAGGGTAGTGACATCTCCCTTGGGTCTGGGCCTCGTTAAATGCAAAGTGGAGGCTGTACACACAAACTAAAAAAGGGCTGAATGGTGTCAAGTCAGCTGTGCAGACAGTCAATGCAGAAGCTGGAAGACTTTGAGCAAGCCTGTTTTCACACTGCTATGCAGAAATGCGCTCTGAAAAGCATCATGATGGTCCCTTTGGAATTGATGGTCCAATGGTTCTTGCAACAATTTTGGATCATATACATATGGAAAGAATCACATTCACTTTTTGTTAAAAGCATTTTTGAGGGGGGGGAAAAAATTGTCAATATTTTGTGAGTAGGTCAAATTGACAACATTACTGTAAAAGACTGTCTAAAATTTGGTAAGTATTTTGGGTCTTTTTCTTGCTAGTAGTTTGAAATGGTGAAACCAGATCTCCCAGGGCCTGCCCCAGGGAACAGGCAGAGTAATTTCTCTCCCCTGTGTGGTTTTTGTAGTAGGGGAAGGAGACAAGGTGAAATGCAGTTATGTGGATGTGCATGTTTGCTGCGAGTATCCTGGTACCTCAGCTGGATAGATCCATTTTAAATGTTCCTAATTAGCTTTCCACTGAATGTTGGCAAGAGAATCCTTAGCTCAGCCCTGGACCTCTTGACTCAACATCTCTGGATAGGGCCAAATCCTTTGATGGAGTGGAATTCACCAACCCTGCCTTAGCTGAGATTTTTAGCCTCTCTGTGTAGGCTAGTCACCTTGGACTTATTTATAGCCAATGGAGTGAAACACTGGCCTTCAAAGAGTGATTCATCTCCTCTTCCAGCAGATGTTTAAGTCAGATGAATCACCCTTTGCATGTGTCTATCTTTGAACTCCAAGAGTGAGGAACAGCAGCCAAATTATATGTACAACTACTGGTCATATGAAATTACGTGACATGTATCTTACCCGTTGTGTAAACCGTTGTCAAAACCTTTTTCTACAACCCCCTTTTCTTTCCTGGCTGTTTTCTAATGTGTTCTCCATAGACTTCATCAGCATTTTTTTTTTTTTTTCCTCTTTTGGTAGAAGGGGTTTTTTTGTTTTTTTTTTTTTTCCTTCTCCCCAATAAGATTGGATCTGTAGGCTCACTAGCCTATAATTGAGATAAGCAACAGTTAGTATGAGTAATGTGTGACTGAGCCCAGAGCAAAACAAGGGATGAACAGATTAGCTGCCACTGAGTAATTCAAATTGCTAAGCAAGATAGGAGATAAAGAAGAGCTGGGTGATGAGCAAGCAGAGGCATTACCAGCCTCAGACAAAGAACTGGGAAGACTATTGTAGGGGATCCTTTGCTTGGAGCAAATGAGAACTGAACGTACCCCTTCAGTAGAAGCATCCTTCTATTCCCAGGACCTCAGGTTGCCAAGATAGTGCTACCAGGGACTGCCTATCCCTGCTTACTGCTGCGCAGCTCCGCGTGTAGCCCTGAAAGCTCCTTTTAGAGGATGGCTTGCTTTTCCCTTGCTGGCTGACAGTGGTTGCCCGATACCTGGACTCAGCCCTGTGACGATAGAGCTGAAAGAAAACTGCACCTGAGCTTGAGATTGCCTTTGAAGGTCTGTTCAGCTCTGAGCATGGTTTTAAATCACCCAGCCACTGCAGACGCTAAGGTTTCCACACTGTTTTCTTCAGTAATGTTTTCTGTATTTGTATATATTCCCTTTGTAAATCTAAGGAGTGGGAGAAGGCCAAAGCCTAGCATCAACCCAGCTGTTTAAACCTGTTTTAATGTTAAGGCTGATAGTACAGTACAGTTGCTTACTCTGGTAGGTGGCCAAGAAACCAGTTTGTGGGAGACAGGAGGAAGTCAGTCCCTGCACAGACTTGACAAAAGGACCTGGCTTGACTTGTGTGAAGCACAAGGTGGAAGTGAAGAGTACTTCAGTGCAGTCACACCTCACTGTGAAGTGCTGACAAGATGCCTGAGGAGAACAGAATTGCTTTTTGTTTTCTGAACACTCTGAGAAGGGTTATGGAGCATCTAAGCCATTGCCTCTGCGTCATGGCCTCCAGAGCTGGGTCGACTCCTGTTGCAGTGACAGCTGGCTCTCTGGAAATGCTCCCCACCAAAGGGCTGAAGATCACTCGGACAATCCCACCCAGATGTGGTCAGAAGGCCACCTCTGTCATGCACTTGCACCCCAAAAAGGTGCCAGAGGGTTGGGTGCCATCCAGTGGAATAAGTTTATCTACTGCATGATATCAAGGATATTTAAGGCAGTACAAGATCAGTTGTCTGGAGAGTGGCTGAGGCTGGTAGGTCACACACCATCTAGGAAGGATGGGGGCATGGTCAATGCTTCTGTCAGAGAGTTACTGAGGACTCTGTTATTTCCAGTTAACAGACTCTGAAGCATTTCCCTTGTGAACTGAATTCTCCAAAGCCCCCACACAAAGTTGAATGAAAACCAGTTAACATAAAAAGTTAAATGAAAGTTTTTGAGATGTGCTTCCTTGTGATGATCAAGAAAAAAAGATTAGTTAAGTCCCTGTAATATTGAGTTGGAGGTTTTTTTCAGTTTAATTTTTAAGATTTAAGTAGGAAATTGAGGCTTGGAGCTCAAAATACTCAGCATGTGTAGCATATATTACAATGTAATGTCATGACAGGCTTAATTGCTGATAATCATTATAAACTAGCAATGATGGATGGGGCAGAGAAAAGGGATGGAGCCAATGACCTTGGAGCATTCAAAGGTAAAAGGACTCAAGGGCTCAATTATCCCTTTCCCTGCGCTCCCTCTGGTACCTCGATACTTGCTGGTGCTGTTGTAAATTAAGGCAGAACTTGGCTCTCTTTCTCAAGGCAGACTTTCTGTATGCGTTTTTGGGCTGTCTGCAGGGAATCTCAGTACCTGGCACAACGTGTCAGTAGCCTACAGTTCAAGAGAATGATCCCATCCTAACAAATCTGAAGAGCAAAGAACTGCACCAGTGGTCTTATGACACTCAATATGTCAATATTGTGTGAAATTGGAAAACGTAGTGGCTCAATCAAGATATTCCTGTATCAGCAAACTAGCCAGTGTCCTTTCTGGATGTGTGGAGGTTAGAGTCACTATTACTACTCCAGGTGCATTAGCTTGGGGCTTATTGTTAGTGGACACTCCATGGATGTAATAGCAGTTTTTAACATGTCTGGAGGAAAAAAAGCTTCTTTTTTTTTTTTATAGGGACAGTTCTGAAAAGTGGATTTTTGACAAGCAAATATCATAGGGATAAAATAATTTTGTATCTTTTTTTAAACTTAATAATAATTAAATATATATGGAAAAACTGATGCTCAGCATCTGTTCCAGTTTTCCATCAGTATATGCGTATATTTCTTGGGTATTTATGCCAGGAAGGCTCCCAGGAACATGCGTAACCCTAAGTCTGTGACCTGTGTCACTGAAATCAACTGGGGTGTTGGTTTGCTTTAAAGCTTTGATGGCAGGAATCCTATTGACAGGAGTTAAGATTCAGCATCTTGTCCTGAAAGTGATGTCTTTTAATATCAAGAATTCAAGTTGACAAATGGACCTGTACCACAAAAGCTGTTGTGATTGCTTCTGAAATGCTTTCCCAGAGCGTACCACACCTGCTAAGTGAAAGCATCCTGGAGTGCAGTTTTATCTAATTGTGATGAGGATGATTATGAAATGCATCCATTACTTAGATTGCACGAGTCCTGTCAAAATAGGGATCCATTATGCTGGGAATGATACATGCACCAGATACTGCTATTTTAGTAAGCTCCTTAGGAAACCCAAACAGATGAAAGGTAGGAGAAATATATATCGTGAGTGAATATAGGGCTCAGGAACTGTGGTGGGGTGACCCTGGCTGGATGCCAGGTGCCCACCAAAGCTGTTCCATCACTTCTCCCTCCTCAGCTGGACAGGGGAGAGAAAATATAACAAAGGGCTTGTGGGTCGAGATAAGGACAGGAGAGATCACT
>JAVJGG010000040.1:20219792-20241395 GCA_035590195.1 Aviceda cuculoides
TGGGTCCGTCTTGGAGCCGGCTGGTGTTGGCTCTGTCGGACACGGGGGAAGCTTCCAGCAGCTTCTCACAGAAGCCACCCCTGTAACCCCCCTGCCACCAAAACCTTGCCACACAAAGCCAATACAGGAACAATTTTTCTTTTCTGCTTATATGTCTTTGCTGTATGGCAAAACTTATATGGCGCTTTAATTAAAGTCCCCAAAACAGGACTTGAATAAGAAATGTGTTTATTAACTTTACACTAGCTATTCACATAATGGTGATTCTGATCTTTAAATGTTAAATCCCAGGTTTCCTGGATAACATAAAAATGTAAATGTCCCTTGTAGGAGCATATGTTATTTTACAGCTTCTAGCGCAATGTGCTCCAGGTAGGAACAAGTAGCTTTCTGACTGGAAAAAAAAATTCTTAAGATAATATTTTAGAAGCAGTTCACAAAATCTATATATTAATAGAGACAAAAAACTTGCTTGTGGTTTTTTTTTTTTATTTTTTTCAAGTGAATGCTTACTTGTGACATTCTTGAAATAAAATATAGGTTAAAACAATGGCTGTCATATACAGTATGCCATAATCATCGTGAACTTGGTGGATAAGAAAATTGTGTTTGAGCTGTGGATTGGGAAAACCTTTGTTGGGATTAAACAGTTCAACACAGATGTGCAAGAAGGAAGCGACAGCAAACTGTGGGTCTAGAATTTTCTTGTGTCATTGGTAGTGACTTCAAATGAAGTGCAGGAGAGCACCAAACCCACCTCAGTGACTGTCCTACTTATCAGGCTCAATGTCAAATAAGTGTCACTAAGATTTAAAGCCTCAGTGATAAGGGTCCAATTGGAAATGCATTTCTATTATGCATTTATAGTAATGTGATATTGCCTGTTAACCAAACAGAATTTAAAACACTCGAACCATTGAGAGATAAAATTCTCATGGTCCAATACTAATTTTCATTGATCACTTTTATGACACAATTGTCATCTTTGAGATTCAGCTTTTGCTGCAAACTTGAAGCCACCATAATTTGGGAATATAATAACCTGTGACTCACTAATGAGACAGCCTAAGGATCTCTGCATGGCAATCGTTTAAAACCAGTCTGGTGTGGGTTGTTTATCAGGCCTTCTCTGCTATAGGGAGCATTTGCTGCATTCAGATTTTGGCTACAAAATATTTATGGCATCTAGTATCGAGGTGAGGTGCATTCACGGTGATGGGATCGAGGTTTTTAAATGTGAGTATGGGTGGCTTGAACACAGCTGTATCTGGCAGGGCATAGTTTTGTCTCTCCCTGGAAGAGATTTGATCTGAATGATAAACAACAATTGCATATCAAATGGCATAGTCGGAATAGAAGAGGTTTTAAATCTTGGAGTGCATGTGACAGTTTTACTGGGACAGATAAAGGTCAGGCAGTTCTGTATAAACTGGCTGTAATTGAGAAATTAATAGAAATACTAGCAGATAAGCTAGGCTTACCAGTAGATTTGAAGAAGTTTGAGTCCCCATACCTGACTGGTAGCACTGCACACTCTCTTTCCATGTATATAGATAAAATCAGGATGGCAGCTGTAGTGATATAAAAGTTAACCTCATTAACGGACACTATAAATTCTCATAACAGTCTTAAATTTTAAATGCCACTGTTTACTTCTGACTGTGGCTGGTGTAATGAGGGTAAAGAAATGCACGCACTAACGTTTCTTTGCTGTCACCCTTCCAGGCATAAATATGTGATGTGAACTTTTACCAGCTGGAATGGTTATTCTGGTGAATCATTAAATTTCCTTTCTCTGGAGTTATTTAAAAAAAAAAAAAAAACCAAACCCTCTCTGGCCCCAGTGAGTGACAACTTCCTCTGGGTGACAGTCAGAGCACGAGCAAAAGGCTGCATCCTCTGCTGGTGTGTGCCGGCAGAGCTTCATGGGTGCTGCATCAATTTGCATTGACAGACTGTCTGGCCCAGTGGCTGTGAAAAGTTCAACATGAGCACTGGGTGGGTTAGGAGAAAATAGCGGAATAATTTTTCATAATTTTTCAGCGAGGTGCCAGAGAGAAAAGCACGTGGTATATTTAAACAGTCTTTTTCTTAATTAGCGCTTTAAGTGGTGCCAGACTGTATGAAGTGTGTCCCATTCTTTAGGATTAATGAGCAGCTACCATTACATTTTTATCATTTATGGCTTGGCAAATATACACAAAATGAAAACAATTAGGAAAAAAATACAGCTTAAAACAGTGATATTTACAAAAAAAGATAATTGGTTACATGTAGCCTAAGGTGGAGGTATTATGGTGGCTGTTTTTAATCAGTTTGTACACGTGTACTCAATCTTGATGTATCTATGGGACTGTTTTGCTGTGACCATGACTAATTATGCACACCAATCATGCATTGCTTTTGGTTATAAACAAGTTAGAGCAAGAAAATGCTGATACAGAGTTTAGCCTGAAGTTTCCCAGGGGCTCCGAGTCTGTCAAATTAGCAGGACAGAAATATCTGGTCTTGTGTTAAGAGTTGCCAAAGACTTCTACTTTTTCTCTGTAGCATCTTCTTCACTTCGGTGGGCATCTTCATGGACCAGGTACTCTCATCTTTATTTCTCACCTTCTGTGCTCTGTTTTGCTCCCCCTGGGTTTTCTGTTTTTGTTTCCCATGCTTAGGCTTTGGATCTAGGGCTGCTTAATGCGGACACTCGTATCTAGTATCTGCATTTAAAAAATTATTGGGGTGTGTGCACATATGTGGTTTTTTTTTTTTTTTTTTTTTTGCAAGATCAGGACCTCAAGAACAAAATTTATCAGTAAAGAGTGATGGGATGGAATTCACATGATAACTGTCTGAATTGGGCTGGTTTGAAATAAGGTCTGGTGTTATGAGCAGCGTCTTGTGTACACGTGTAGCACCATTGATTGTAATACATGCCAGTGAGCATAGGGGTTGGAGCTTGCTGCTCATGTATAGATTTTCATCTGAAAAAAGATGGAATACTTCAAGATCAGTTTTAGGACCAAGCTAATTTAGATCATCTTTTTCCTTTAAATGACTTGGAAGAAAAAAAGCATTGATTTCACATAATCCTTCCATACAGCAGATTAAAAAAAAAAAAAAAAAAAGTGCTTTGCTTCGGGCAGACTATTAATAAAGGATCAAGAATACTAAAGTTAGCAAGTGGCGAAAGGACAAATCCTTACCCACGGTGTTTTAGCAGCAAGAGCTGTTCAGCCGGGTGTCGTGGATGCTCACTCAAGTAGCGATGCTGCCTGTGCCCAGCTGAGCCCCTCCATCCTGGGACGGGGCTCTAGCCACGGCGCAAAAATACCGGGTGAGCTTGTACGCGCTCAGCCTCTTCTGCTGACCCCGAACAACCATTTCGGCTGGGAGCAGAGCTGGAGATACGGCTGTGGGCGGTTGGGCTGTAGGTCGGCCCCACGCGACGTGCGGCGCCTGGAGCGGGGGCTGTTTCCCGCAGGTGGGATGGAAACTGGCAGCACCCGCACCCTGCGCTTGTGGTGGCCAAGGGAGGAGGGAAGTGCCTTGGATAAGAGGGAAAGTAGGAGCGGGGGGAAAAAAAATACCACTGCAAATGGAGGCTGGAATTGGGCTTTGTTTCCTTAATCTGGAGGAAGCAGTTTGGTGAACAAATTATAACATCTAAGGCTGGGCTTTAGGGTGACTGTCACCATCTTCACGTTAGTAGGAGCTGAGTCCTTCCCCTTTTTCCTATCGCTTTTCTGATCTGAAAGTGTTTAGTAAATTTTTACTGAAGTGTTTTAGTAAATTAAAATTCAATTCTTTAATAGTTTCCAACTGCATCCTTTGGCAAACTTTCTCTTCTCCAGAAACAATTTTCCTACTTTTAGTTAGCAAGTGAGCAAATAATTTAATTTCAAAGAATCAGTAAGCATAGAGAAATCATGAACTGATTAATCTAAACTGTTCAGTGCTCTGAGAACTTTTTTCCCCACGTTGAATGCAAATCCTTGGTAAGACAGAGTAGGAATGCTTGAATGGATCTAGAAATTGCAAAATAAAAGTATGTGCAAGCAAAACAATTACATGCCTAGGGATTGAAACCCTCTCCCTCCCTGATGAACAAAGCACATGATTTAAAACAAAAGAGGGAATGCACTACTGGTCTAGCTTTTCAGCTAAGTCTCTTTCCTCAGAGATGTTGATCTGTGCCATGTGAGAAGATGAGGGAAGAAGGGAATGCATGTGAAACTTTCATAAGCTTTCCCACAAGTATGCCAGTTTGTCTCATCTTTATTTTGGAAGCACAATGGATTCACATTTGAGTCTTGTTTGGGGATCTGTGGGTTGGAACATCAGCTGCTCAAAGAGAAGGTACTAATTCAGATTTTTTTAAAGATGTTTTTATTTATATATTCTTAGACAGACTTATTTATATACTAGATCACAACAGCTAAAACTGTTCTTTCAGTTTCTCTGTTTGCCAGGACTAGTGTGATCTGATAGAATAACATTTGGTAGCAGATTCTTACTGAGAAATTATTGATTTTTCAATGAAGGGAGATGTAATTTCTAAGGCAAATCCTAGATTCAAGAACTCTGCATTTGTTTTGTAGATGGGACAGGAGAGGGCAAATGTACTCAAACCTCTTAGGACCTCTTAGTTTAGACTGTAGGGCAACGATATTTAAGAAGGGCTTCTTCCCTTCTTTAAGTGGAGCCCATTGAGAACAGCAGCCTACATGAACTGTTCAAGGGAACCCTTGGCAAATGTCGTTTTGGGGTGGGGGGGAAGCCGTGATGGCAAGCACAGTTAGGTATTGAAGGGAAGTTGCAGCTCAGTGTAGGGAAAAAAGCTGGCTTCAATCTGAACTTAAATATTCATGTTGTTTGTGGAAAACATGGAAGGAAAGAAATGTTGACACCTTCCTATGAATGTGACTTTAAATTTTTTTTCTTTATTCTTGAAGCATCCAAGTTCAGCTGTGCAGCTAGTGCTGTGAATTTCTATGTCAACCCTTTTATTCTGCCAAGATGTCTTTCTGCCTATAGGTAGGAGTTTTAGCGAGTCTGAGAAAAATGTTGAAGGAGTGAAAGTGAGTTCCCACTTGTAGACAGGGCTGTGCATTCTGCACAGCTTCAGCCCCATGGAGACATGGGGCAGTACTGCTTTCCCTCTTAGGAAGGGTTTCCATTGCTTTGCAAGCAGAGGACAATCCTAGGAGTTTGTGTTTGGAATGGTCAACATCTGAGACGGGAGATAGCCATACTTACTCTGTGTTACTGCTGGAAAGCTTCCCTTGGATCTGCCTGGGCTCTGGCTGAGGTTTGTCATGGGTTACCCTCCCTGCCCTGTGCTTTGTGTTGCCTGGGTTTTTTGAGCACCAGAGCTTTTACAGGGAAGACTGGTGAAGGCATAACTGCACGTAGTGCAAGATGTGAAAGGAGCTGGGTGGAGGAGCTTGTATGTACATACACATCTATATGTGAAATGGGAGATGCAGAGACTCTCAATCAGCGATAACGGGTTGGAAAAGCACCAGGTTGATGCGACGGGGGAAGGGGACAGAGAAACTAGATGGTATCGACAAAGGGCAAGTAATAAAAGTTCAGAAGAAGACGACGGCGAAAAGCACAATGATACCAAGAGCAGATGTGCTGCACACGAAGCAAATCTCGCTCGCCACTGGCCCCGCTTGGACCTGGGAGCTCACCCCCAGCACGCAGCGTAGCTCAGGCAGGACCGGCGGTGGTGCTGATTAGGGTAGTGTGTTTTATGGTGGTACTATTAAGCAGGGTTATTTATACCATCATGCTTCTCGCTTTGTCGCTTGCCGAGTTCAAAGCGTTCTCCTTTTGGATAACGAAGCTCAATGTTTTCGTACCTCGTGGTGTCCCATTATTCTGCAAAGACACCAATGTCGGTAAGGTACAGTGAGCTGACAGTTTTATTCATTGACTACTGTTAAATACTCATATTCTGTATGGAGCTATTATGTGTGTTGTACTTTAGATAATGGGCTGTAAATAATAACGAAATCTAGTCACCGAATGCCCTTATAGGTGACATTAAATTTCATGAAGAAATATGTTAAAGCCATGTGGAAATAATTTCCGCAAGACAGCCTTAATTTTCAGCCTCAATTTCCAAATAATGCCTATTAGGTTCTGTGGCCTCTGGAGATCTCCTTTTTAGTCAATGATGACAAATTAAATTTCTTAAGAGTATCAGTTCACCAAATAGACCTGCATGGTATTTTTATGTTACCCTCAAAGTCTTGGAGTGGTGCCCACCTGGCCCCCTCATCCCTGCACAGGAGAAAAGCAGAAACTTTTCATGCTAAGTGGTGAAGGATACAAATTTAACCTGAGAACAACTTTTCTTTCTCCCTTAAATGTTGATAGGCATTCACTACCTATTCTCAGATGCCATTATCAGTGTAATAGGTTTCACCCCTCTGGAGATGCCAAAAAAAGTTGTTTGCAAAGGTAGATTCTCAAAAAGATAGGTAAACCTCTCTTCCTTTCTAATGGAAGGAATACCCCTTGCTAAGGTTGTATACGTGTGGAGACGGCCTCTCCTGCCCTCCTCTGCTGGGTGGCTGGGCAGAGGGTGCCAACCAGAAAGAAAGATCAAGTTGCCTTAAACTACTTGTTGCCCTCGTCTTCATAATCTATCTTAACACAACTCTTGAATATAATATGTAGTTTTTTCTTTCTTTTTTTTTTTTAAATCTGGAGCTTGCAGCAGATGCCTAAATGGGACTGTCGAGTTGCTCTAAGTGCAGATCTGTCAAAGAATATGAAAATAAGTGCACAAGAGTAGGAATCAAGCTGCCTTAATCTTTTGGGTGATGGATACACGCCAAATAGTCCATATTCAAGTATCTGGCATCAATACTTTAGGAGTGTATTCCTTGGAGGGCTAAGGAAAGGGGATGTCACCGCAGGCCATTGCGATGCTGCTGGCCTGGAGGTGGGTAGAGTGGGCAGAACCAAAATGTCTACATGATTCAGCAAACCTGCCGTGGGCCAAAGACTCTGAGCTGAAGGGTGAGCAGAGGGAGGCGAAGCTGTATGGAAAGGCTGCGTGCTCACCGAAGGGATATTTTTTTTGAAATGTGATGGTGGAAGATCTCAATGGGTGTTAACTTTCGAAGAAATGCTATCCCGCAGGTCATTCTGAAGTAGGTTAGCTCTGTTGGAGATGCCCTGGAGAAGGGAACAGCCCAGTATGGTATCCAGGTGAGGAAAATCCTCACCTTGCTGACTCGATTACAGAATTCCTCCCAGATCTGCTAGCTTCAGGATTTTAAACATTTAGTCTATAAAAAATTATTATATACACTATATAGTGTTCAAATTTTACATATTTAAAGTTTCTTATACAGACACATATACATATATACGCACATATACATATGTATGTATACACACACAAACACACAATGCCCTTTGCCCACTGTTTTCTCTCTAACCCTGTCCTGGGGCAACATCTTATCCCCTCACATTGCTAAGTTTTTTTTGTGCCAAACACTTGTTTACTTGTCTTTCCTTAGTGAACTGTCTCTCCCTAGAGCACATCTCAAGATTTGCCTGGAAATGCCACAGAAAGGTGTCCTGAGCTTGGCCAAATGTTGCCTCCTTATTTGATTATATTTTTTTCCTCTCTTTTTGACCTTAGATGCCTTTTCTTTGTTTCCCACACTGACTGCAGGAGGACCCAGGTCTGATCACCTCCCATCATGCCTGCCACAGTTCCTTCTCTCTTTTTTTTTACTGCAGTCCCCCTACGCTGCTATATCGTGGTTGCCCTGATGTGTTCCTCTCCTACTTAACCCACTTCTTGTGATGCCTTTGCTGCTTCCCAGTGACAGTATTAACGTGTTCTGCTGCTGCTTCCCCCTTCCATCACACTTCTAAACATCCTGTCTTTACTTTCAAGTCATTTCAAAGCTTTCCTCCCCTCTCACTTCTGTGTCTTTATCTAGTGCATCACCCTCTCCTATTCTCTCTGCTGGTTTCCCATGCATATTTGTTGTTCTGCCACAGGCCTCATATTTTCTTCCGCAATGTCCTCATTTCCCGGCTAATCTAGTAGTCACTTGTCTCTCGGATCCTCCTTCAGCACTCTTCTGCTTTTGGTACCCACAAGAAGGCATCAGGTAACTGAGTCTTGGTGATGAAAAGGAAACGTGTAATGGAGTCTGTGAAGTACAGCTTCACGCAGCAGGTTTAGATGCTGTTTAAAAGGTAAATGCCTCTGTGCTCTCTGTGCTGCCTGAGGAAGCAGGTGCCCAAGCATCACCTTTAAAAGTTGAGAGAGATATGTATATATCTATATATATCTTCTCAGGTGCTTTGCTGTAGGCTTAAAGGGCTGAGATGGCTGGCCAGACCAGCTACCTCGATGATCAGACAGCCTTTGCTCTTGGTGAGGTAGTCTCCCATGAGCATGACATTTCCTGATTCCTGACTTTCAACACGCATACTGCACTTTTGGAGCTGACATCAGCAAATTTTTAACTTTTCTAGAGTTGGGAACTGGTTTTCAGAACCTTTGGATGCTGGGGCTTTTCCATGGCTTGGGAGAGAGGAGACAGAAATATGTATTTTCAAATACTTTTAATACAGAAGACCTCTACCACATGTGCTCCTCAGTAGCATATTTAGTGAAATCACTGCAGAAATGACTTGGAGGCAGGGAGGAGGCCTTGCTGTGCAGAGCAGCTTCCACAGGTTGCAGGAAGGTGGAGCTGAGCACCCAGAATTTTGCATTTGTTATTGCGCTTCTGTAGCAGCCAGAGGTTTCAACCAAAATGGAACTCCCACTAGGGCAGGCACCATAAAAATACCCAGGAAAGATGTTACACACTTCACCCACTTTCAGTTTAGTTTGGGTTTTAGTGCAAACCAACCATCAATTTCCTTTTATAACCAGTGGAGACAAAAGAACATACAGAGAACGATTCTTAGCAGAACATGAGATATCTTATGGAATTATCTTTCTCTCCCCATTAATAAAGGAATTTTGGAGAGTTGCTTAGTATGAGCACCCAAATTTTTGTGTGTTACTGGGTAGTCCACATGGACAAAAAAGAGACAAGATGTTGGGAGAGGAGTCAGACTTGCCCAAGGTTAGTAGTTTAGTCAGGAGTAAAATCCAAGACTTGTGGCTTGCAGTTCAGTTCTCTATCCAGTAAAGAATGTTCTTCCCCTTGGAGGAAGAAAAACAAGGGCAGGAAAAGAAGCCAGCATGGATTTTCACTGAGCAGTAGGTAAGAGCTAGAGATAGGAAATACTGGTGGAGAAAACTGAATCTGGTGGTATTAGGTAGGACACCATAGGACAACTCCAGTATAGGAGAAGGCTTCTCCAACGTGATCACTCACCAACACCTGTGTGAAGTTGTGTCCTGAAATGGTACAGCCTCAGTCTTGTGAAGCCCCAAGTGGCAAAGAACAGGACACCCTTCCCAATGGTCACACGTGTCCGTCTTACCTCTGCTGGAGGTCAAACGGTGCAAACAGCAATATGCTTTACTGTGGCTGGCTGGCTTCAATGCCTCCACATAAAATCCATATACGTAATGACTTCATATACATTCCTAAAAGCTAATGCCTGAGATTTAGCTCATTAAAATTCAAACGGCACACAGGTAAAATGGAGTCTACCAATGTACCAGATTTTCCCAATCATTGAAAAGTAGGATGCAGTCAGATTTTCCCAATCATTTATGAGCAATAAATATTCAGTAGTTTAGAATAAGTGCTTTCCTGCTTTTTGACCGCAGATTCTGGAGGAAAAGCTTGGGGACACGTGGGGACAGCTCTTGCTAATGCTGAGGATACCCTTGCAGGAGCGAAGTGGGCAGGGTTCGCTGCAAATGGCATCGGATGCAGTGTTGATCTGCAGCAGCCCTGGGATTTAATGCATCGCTCTTGTACGACGGACTTGCTGTTAGCAGCTGGAATAAGCTACTTTGCAGCATCTTGCTTGTGAGTTTGTGTGCTGAGAGTGCTTCCAGCAGCTCAGCTTAATGTACGAAGCCTCTCCGCAGGGAGGAGGGTCCCACCAGGGAATAGTGGAGAACAGCTTTTCCACAGCAGAGCTGCCAAAATGGTTTTGTTCCAAGCGCTTTGTTTCAGCATTTCCTGAATAGGGATGATATTACTCAGTCGAAGAGCTTTGCAGTTTGGAGCACAAGCTGGTTTAGAATTGGGCCCAATTTATATGGAATGGGTTTATTTCTGCAGTAATGGTTTCTTCTAGGATGAAAGTGTTTATGGCCTTTCCCTTTGGAATCACTGTCACTCAGACTCGGCTGTCTAGACAGCTCAGTTTTCAGCCGTACTCACCGCCCTGTTCTCTACAGTGGATAATAATGTGTCAAAGCCATAATACTGCCAGCTAAGGCAGGCTCTGCAGGGGGAAGTGACTCTGGTGTCTCTTTTCTTGGGAGGGCAAGTGGAGAAAATTCTGTTACTGCTGTTGAGGAGGGGAAGGTCCATGGTCTACTGCTCCTCCAGTCTGATATCGCAGGTGCGAGAGCCCCAGGGGTGGACCCAGGGGTCTTTGGCTCCCAGATCTGTCACTTCATTAAATGCATGCTCCCTTACCCTAACGTGCGAGAATATCTGGAGCATTTGCAGAAAGGAAAGGAGCCAGGAAGCTTTTAGTTGCCTACTTCAATAATACATTCTTCAAAATACATTTCCTTTTGGGAGAAACAGCTGGTGATCATGCTATGTAAATACCAGGATAATAGTTGTTCTCAAGGAAATGGAATAGGCTTTTCCCACCAGCTTGTGATTCCAGGTCAGATGGAAGATCTTGACCAGATTGATTTTGTTTTATGCACCCTTTCTTTCAAGGATCCTCAAGAAGCATGGAGTGACTTGCCATGCATGGCGTGGCCAGACCAAACACCACTGAAGTTGTGGGTGATGTTTTGCCATGCATTTGAGTCTTGTAGTCTGTGCTTTTGCTCCCTTTGGCAGCTTGGTGATAAATCAGAATATTGTAGAAGCATAGTTAACTTCAAGTATAGATGCCCGCTGGGCCCTTCTGCACAGTCTTTGTGATTTTAGGGAGTGACCAAGTAACTTTTTTAGCTCATCTTAAAGACATTTGGAAGAGAAGAACTGATGACACTATATAAGTGAATTCCGAAAGGAGGATTCCCTTTCGTAGGCTACTTACAAAAATGTGTTGCACAAACTTATTCACTTAAATTACTCGTGGATCCAAAGTTATAATACCTGCCCCAGAATTTCTGTACCTCCATTGAAAATGGCTAATAGAATTTGGTGGTTGCAGGCCTGTGCCTTGCGAACCCCATGGGAAGCACAGAAATGCTCCTGAAGCCTTTGGATACTAGTAGAGGACTCCCTCGGCTGTAGAGGATTATGGTTTAGAGAGCACCTATAAACTAGGCAGCCAGGGGTCCCATTGGTATGTGAAGGGAGAAAGTAGGTGCTACTGACATATAACCCCCTTTAGGCAGTGGAAATGTGGAGAGCAATATCGGGTGTTATTTCTAGTTAGATATATAATGTAAATATAATATACTGTGTATATCTAGTTATATGCAGTGTGTAGGGCTGATGGGCAGCCTTAGCACAGCTATCGGTCCTATGGTTATTGTGAACCTGGCATTTGCCCATGGAGGGATTCAGAGGGAAGTCATGGGAACATCCTTCCCTTCTGGATCACTGACTCCAGTATCTCTGCTAAGGAGACTGTGTCACATAATCCTTTTCAGAAGAATATCAAGCTCTGTGGTTTAAGACTCTACTACTCTTCACAGAAAGGCTGTTCCAGATTTTCACTGCTTTAACAGTTAGAAACTTCCTTTAAATTTCCAGCCTAGCTATATTCACAGTCAATTTTGTCCCATTTGTTTTCATGCTGGAATCACTCTATACTTTAAATATATGTTGTGTTCCCTCCCCCCGCCATTAGAGGTGTTTTGAGGTTGTTGAGACTTGCTTTTCATTATAGAAGACAGACATAGAAACATTTGTGGTGGCTTATAGTTAAAATGAGGCGGAGGTGACACTTTGTGGCATCTCAATAAATAATATCTCATTAGGCACAGAATCAGGTATTCAACTAAAATATAGCATTTCTCTTGATCTGAGACACATACACTTGAGTCGTTGAGGTCCTCTCTAATGGTCTTTCCTGGCCAGCTCTCTCCTGCACACAAGGCAGAAGCAGAGACAATGTCCAGTTGCTTAATGATGCTGCCAAAACCTATTTCAGAGGTTTCTTAAAGTTCAAGTACTTCTCAAACAAAGTGTCTTTGTGTTTTGATCTGAGTTGCCGGCAGAGACGATGCTGTTACCCAGCTATCAAGCCTCTGCCCGTTTCAGGAAATGTGTTGACTATAGGATATAAATAAATCTCTTCCAAACAATCAGACTTGCAGTGATTACAAAAACCCAGGCATCCGCTCCCACACATCCCCTGGGAGTGCCAGCATCTGGCGTCGGCACCTGCCCTGAGTGGAGAAGCTCTCTCAGCCTACAAACCAAAAGTAAACCAAAATGAGCCAATTAACCTCTAGTGTGATCAAGATTTGACCGTGAGATTTGCCAGCTTCTCCGTGGCTTGAAAAGCTGACAGCTGAACAAATGCAGCAGCAGTGATGAGCATGGACGTGTTAGATGGGACTTGATGTAAAGCAGGGCATTCCTGCTTGGGTACTGTTAAGAGTAACCCAAAGTGACAAGTTTATGAGGCTTTCTGTTGTTTCGTTTCAGCTCATCAGGGGGTACAAAGTCCCAGAGAATCTGCAGCTGTAATCCAGGATGGCTTTCAGACCTAAATGGCTGTATTAGTGCTTTGGTGGTTTTTATTGCTCATCCAGGTTTCAAATACTGCGCTACACTAAAATTGTCACTTGCTTTGACAGTTGGTAAGACTAATGGAGGGGGAAAAAAGAGTATATAAATCTTTACTCTTTCAAGAATTCAATTTTGGACTTGACTTTACTCATGAAAGTAGCCTGTGGAACAAGTCAAATAGTGTATTTACTCACAAGTACTAAAGTTTATGGTTTCAGAACAGTAATTTATCTGTGGTCACTTAGAAGAGATTTTTATGGTATCTTCAGTTCTAGGATCTAAAATATGACCCATTTCACACCTTCATGGGCAGACTACAAACCATGCTGGCCTGTTTTAGAGATTGCTCTCTTACGGTGGTACGTCAAGGCACCGTGTAGGACAGACCTTCACCTTTTCCAAGGATACCTACTACTTGCTGAGACTGAAGCTGGCCCTTGTCTACCAGCAGCAACTTCAGCAGGAAGGAAGGCTAGTCTCCATGCTGGCCAAGTGGGGAGCTGGTGATGTTCGTTCCAGGGAGGTTATAGTAAGTGTTAATAGCAATTTGGGGAACAAGGAGGGATATTTTTTTTTTTTTTTTTTTCCCTAGGTCACACAACCATATCCCACATGTTCAAAAAGACCTGGTACAAAGTTAAAGATGGATGGAGCGAGCCTGAGGTAAGATGTCTATAGGCTGTCTCTGTACCTGGATAAGAAATGGTTGTACCTTCCCATGCAGTAGAGTATCTACAGCCTGGAGTCGAACTGTAGAGTCAATCGTACAACTCCATCGCTGCCCCTTCTCTGTAGTTGGGTTGGCTTAGCCAACAAAACACTTTGACAACCTACATGCGTGTTTTCTTCTGCTTGTCCTGTGCCTGCAAGGGTGAGGAGGGCAGAGGAGGTATTTTGGAAGCTGCCCTCCTCTGTGTTTTGTTCCGTAAATGGATGTTTCAATTTACACTTTGAGGGTGGCTTTACAAAGAAAAGGTCGAAGACGAATTTGTATTGGAATAAGGAGGCCTAGAAGCTGTCTAACAGTACAAACCCCAGTTTTCCTAAAAGGTCTGCGTCAGGCTCTGTGCAAGCTCTTTGCTGGACGCGAGGCTTCCCAGGCAGGGCAGCGTTGCGCTGCGGCTTTAATCGCGCTTTCCTCCGCAGCACCTGAGCATGTTGCCGCTTATTTGGAACAGGCTGCCTTGAAAATGAGCAGCTTTCTGATTTTGAAGGACAAACTCATTTTTTCAAGACTTCAAGGTTGCAACTCATGATGTTCCCGACACACTTATGGCAATCACCTGCCAGCTGAGTTCCCGTTCGTGCTGGCAGTGGCTTTGCTGGGGACGACGCAGGCACGAGGAATTGCTGGCTTTGAGCACAGTTGTCATGTCGGATTATTGTCAGGGGGATTCGATGTGCCCGTGATGATGATGTCGAATATATATGCTACACAGAATAGTGGTGTGTAGTGTCTCTCCTACAAACACCTGATCAAAGCCCGCTGAAGGCACAGTGTGCATTAGTCTCAACGTTCAGCATCTGTCCCCTCCCACCCATCTGGTACCCCACTGAGCTTTTGAGGCGTCTTCCATCTGTGTTGGGCACCTTGCTCTGGTTTTGCATGTCTAAAATTAGCTTTGCATTGGAGGAGGGGGGAGTTTAAGGCCACGAATCTTTAAATACCCTCCAAAGCTGTAGTTGTGAAACATTAACAGAAATTAGACCTGCCAGTTGCAGGCAGGCTGAGTCTTGCCAGGAGTCTGACCGTATTGGGTCTGGCTGAGATGGAGTTAATTCTCCCTATAGCAGCCCTTGTAGTGCTGTGGTCTGTACTGGTAGCTAGAAAGGTGTTGATAACACACCAGTGTTGTGGCCGCTACTGAGCAGTGCTCCCACAGCATCAGGGCTGCCTCTCCAACATTTCCCCCCTCACCAGCAGACTGGGGGTGGGCAAGATCTGGGGAGGGGACAGAGCCAGGACAGCTGACCCAAACTGACCAAAGGGATATTCCACACCATATGATGTCAGCTCAGCTATAAAAGCTAAGTAAAGGGAGATGGAAGGGGGGGCATTCGTTACTTATGTTTGTCTTCTGGAGTAACCGCTGCAAGTACTGAAGCCCTGCTTCCCAGGAAGTGGCCAGACGTCACCTGCTGATGGGAAATAGGGAGTAAAACCTTTTGTTTTTCTTTGCTTTTGCAAGCAACCTTTCCTTTTGCTTTATTAAACTGTCCTTATTTCGACCCATGAGCCTTTTGTTATATTTTCTCTCCCCTGTTCAGCCAAGGAGGGGGGTGATAGAATGGCTTTGGTGGGGACCTGCCCTCCAGCCAGGGTCAACCCACCACACTGACTTGGATGAGCATTTATCTGCCAGAGATGCTCTGGGTTTTCTGAGTGCCTTTGCCTCCTTGATGAACATCTTGTCACCCTGCACAGGTAGAGGACAGGTTTGCCCTTTGTGGGCAGGGACCTGGGGTGCAGAAGATGCATCTCTTTACCAGCCTCATCATCCTGAGGAATGCAGCACCTTGAATGAGGCACTGACATAGATACTGGAAGGAGCTGTTTAAACTTACCCAGTGTTAATTCCTTTGATATTTACTGGTATAGAAACTACAGTGAGGGTCTCTTCCTGCCCAAATGACTGCCTAAATCCACTGGGCCAGCCCCTCAGTGTAAGGCTTCTGGGTTAATTAGCCAAAACAAAAAGGGTTCAGCAGCTCCAACAGTCCAGTCCCTGGAATACCTTGCTCATAGGATGCTTACGCAGTGATGAGGAAGAAGCAAATCCTAGTTTCCTTGGGAAATGAACCCATTTTGATAAGATCCTTGAGAGCTCTGACTCTAGGCTAAAGAAGAGCAGCAATTAGCTCAAGAAAGAGAGGGAGAAGATGCTGCAGCTTTCTCCCTAATTGTGCATTGCTCAACGTACTGAACTCCTCCATCCTGCCAGAGTCATGGTAGTCCTGGATATGCCCACAGCAAATCTTTAGGAACCAAGAGGACTTTATGGTTGAAAACTCTTGTCAATAGATATCCTTTGCTCCTTTTTCATTTTGTAGTGGCTGTACAAGGATTATGAGGATCTGTGTTTTGGACTTTCCTGTTATGCAAGCAGAGAGCTTTCCTAGCACGTTTACTGGAGCAAAACTGCTGCCTTCAGTGTGGTACTGGGTTGTTCTTTAGTCTGTTAAACTGCTCTGGCTTTCTATATTTCTGTATTAATTGTCCTTTTTTAACTATATGTCACACTTCAGAACTTGCAGTGAACATGCAGAGCCAGGGAGCTTTGCCACATCAAATATTAACCAACTGCTGAATACTCTTGAATGGTGGCTGGGATCAGTTTGCAGTGTAGTTCTCGATACGTGACAGCTCCTGGAGGATTGCAATAGCCAGATGCACTTGCAGAGCACAGCTACAGCATCTGCTGCCGTTACTGACTGCTCATGCCGGCAAGCCGTACTCCTTTGCAATCCACTTGACAGATATTCTGGTTATTCCTGGTGAGTGATTAATATCTTCCTTCATGCAGCCCACCCCAGGTGTTTGATTCAGGCAGTTTTGTAGAGATAACAAGGCTTTGGAAACCTTAAAAGAATTGTTCTGGGAGTCCAATGTAGCAACAGAGCTCTGTGGGTAAGGGTTTGGGTCTGCCCTGCGAGGGAGGAAAACTGTCCTGGCAATTCAGGGGGCAGCTCTGGCTGTCCAGCTGGTTCCTTATTCATCCAAACTTTTGAAGGCTTTATGGGCATAGCTGCCAAACCTGTTGGACTGCTGTCAGCAGTCAGGTGTTCCTGTGATCTCTTGTGCACCTGCATCACCCAGCTTTTAATTGAAAATAATTGGAAGCCTCAGCCAAACCCTGAATGCAGAGTTGTTGCCTCTGAAACTATTCCTGAGCCTTGTACTGCTGCAACATGGAAGAATATAACCTAGTGGTGCTGCCCCAGGCGTAGCCTTAGGAGGGACCCTTGCTGCTGATTTCCAGCTACATGCTGACAGTTTAAAACTCTGTAGAGACTTTTTTTAATTGATCTGATAATTTGTGAGCCGTGATGCCACGGATTAGGTGCTATCTTGGTGCAAACAGGCCCCAGAGATCTGGGGAAAATGTTCCCCATGAGCAGCCTGTCCCAGTCCACTGAAGATCCCCCTCCAGACTGAGGCTGACTGTGTAACCACCGGGAATGTTGGGAACAACATGCCTTGAAGGCAGATCTGGGAAAAACAAAGCCTGAATTTTGGATTTTAGCTATTTACATGGCAGAAGAGCTAAACCTAAAGTGTAAGCAGAGATCTGAATTAAGTTTGCTGTTGCTTTACAGCTAGTTGCCCCACTTTGTTCTCTGCTGGGAAAACTACCAGTACAAGGCTGGTTACTGCTTTGTAGGGGTAAGAAAGTCTGAGGGGCAGATCGATGCATTGGTTTTCAGCTGCAATCCCTGTGCTTTTGAAGATATTTTAATTCTGGGAAATATCAGAGCACGCTCGAGGCAGCAAGATTTGCTGGCTAATCTACTGCATCTTGCAGTTCCTCGAGAGGCAGCCAGGGCGGTGGTGGTGGTGGGTGGGGGTTATATTGGATTAGATGAACATGAAATGGCCCCCGCAACACTCCTAGGAATTGCAGGGAGGCTCATAGCGCATCTGTGATCTCAGTTGTGCATACGGGGCCCTGTGATTCCAACGGCACATCCCATTGCTTGATCTTTTAACACTGTGATTGAAAACATTGTTGGTAAGAGAACGAGTTGTTGCCCTCTGTTCACCAATGGTCTCCTTGCTGGGGAAGGCTCATCTTTCAGGATTTCTCAGCACTTTACATCAACTTCAGCCTGTGGCTAGAAGGAGCCATGATCCTACAGTGGGACCTAAATTAACTGGGATGCTCACGTAAGTGTCTAGGAGCTATTTTTGGAAAGATGGACTCTGCATCGAGGGAGAGGTACACTCAGAAGTACAGGAGAAGGTTGATATGAGAAGAACTGTTAAATCTGTAATTGGTGAGGGCTTGTGGTATTCTGTCCCTTTGCTGAAATTCAAGTTCCTCTTTTAGTTTAATATCCAGGACCATGAACTCACTCACTCCTGAACAGCACTTCACAAAAGCACTGTTTGCATCATGTCGAGCTGAGCATGGGCAGTGGTGTGCGTCTGAGCCTCTCCGTCCCACCGATGCAGTTAATATTTCCCTGCCCAAGCTGAACCAAAGGTAAAATATAAATTGGTCCTACCCACATGTAGCTGGAGCCTGTAGAGAGGCTTCATCAATCACGTTAGCACTGGAAAGAGGACTTGCTCCTTTCCTGAGCAGGCAGCCATGCTCTGTGCCGAGAAGTGATATAAATGGACCTTGTGCCTTGGCATTAGCTGGGGATGAGGGAGGTTGACGAGCGTGACGAATGGTGGAGGTGAAGAAGCCTTTTCTGAGCTCTGCCTGCAGAGGTTCATTTTACCGACGGGGATCCTGGGAGCTGAACCCATCCCAAACCTCTGCCATGTGCCGGAGAGAGCAAGGTAGTTCATCCCACTAATTTCGTTGCTTTTTGGTGTGGGATGGGCAGCAGTGCTTTGGGAAGAGTCGCAGCATGGCACAGGGGTCCAAGAGCTCGCTGGAAGCCAGTGGGGGAGGGAGTTGTGTACGTGGTTTGGAGGTGGGCTGGAAGGGTGATGGAGAGCAGCCCTTTCACACTGCACTCCCAAAATGTTTGAGTGATCCTAAAAGAGAGCTTAGAGAAGAGGGAGGGAGGAAAGATCCAGGGAGATAGAGGAGAAAATGCAAGGCTGGCATTGTTGGGCTGGATAGAGATACAAAGCCCTGGTCGGAGGAAAAACAGATACTTGGAGGGAGAGGAGTAGAAAAGCAAAGTAAGGAAGATGTGGTGAGATAGAAAGTCCTGCTATTTGTGACTTTGGATTTTGCCCCAGTTTCTCTGGCCGATAGGTGGCTTGTGAGGGTAACATCTTCCTGGCACGGCTGGCCAAGCCGTGTGCTTTTGGGGTGCACTCAGAGCATGGCTCCTTCGGGTCAGCTCCTCCTGCCTCGTCTCCTTGTTCCCAAAGCCTTTGACGGGTACAGATCTTCTCCTATGACACTGCCCACTACCACAGAGTGGCCTTATGATGCCACCGATGTTTGTTTTTTTTGGATGATTCTCAGCTTTTCTTGTGCTCACGGGCTTTGCAGAACTTGGTTTCCTGCACCTGTAGCAAGGGATTTGCTGAAATGGCAATCACGCTGGCTGCAAAACACACAATTAAAATGCTACGTGCTCCTAACAAGCTGTGGCTGTCAAGACACAAAAATGGCCCATTTTCTGGTGTATTCATGGTCATCTAAGGTGAATGTTCATCTCCTGGATTTTTCCAGTGTGCTGCTGCCTGTTGTGGATTACTTAAACCAGTGAGTGCAGTGTCCTCATCTGTTACCAGAGCTCTCTGGTGGAAACTGGGGAACAACTGACCCATGCCACTCCAGCCATGGGAAGGATGTTGGGGAAACATGGATTTCCAAGTAAAACCATGCAGAGAGGCAGCAGAGATGCCAGCAGAAGTAAGGGAGGACGCAAGGAAAGCATGATGTGATCAAAACTTGTCAAGGGATCTTGCTGGGGAGACCAGGACCAAAGCAGGGGCAGCGGAGCTGTTGAAGAACATTACCTTTTATGTGGCTTGGAGAAGAGTGCCGAAATGAGGAGATTTAGGTTTTGGTTGCCATAGGCAGTTGTCTAATCCCTCTATTCCAGAGCTAGAGCTACTGGCAGTTTGGGTCAGTAACACTTTGACACCTTTTCAAAGCACCTTCCAATCCCTGGCTGTGATATGAGGGAGGCATAGAGGTAGGGGGATAATTATTCAGCTGCCTATCTAATCTGTTTGATCTCACTAGTCTAATCTCCATTATCTTCAAAAACAGGCGATGGGTGCTTTTGATGCAGCCTGTGATCAGAATCCATGCACAGAAAGCAGGAAAGTAGGGCAGCTGGCTATTTTCAAAGCAAAGCTACAATCTATTCCTCAACTGTCTTCTCATCAGAAATAGGCTTTTTTCCATCTACAAATGGACTTTTATCTTTTTTAAAATTTTATTCTATTTTTTTCATAACAAACAGCTTTTTTGGTAAAATTGTGGTGGCCGTTCAAAAGGCTTCTGCATTAGAAGTCCTGGGATGGAGAGACAGTATCTGAGGATTGCCTGCAAAAGCTGCGTTTGGTGTGGGCTTAAGAGGGTGTTTTGCTCTTGCACTGCGGTTTTTAAAATGCTTGTGGGGCAAAACATTTTGATCAATTATTATGATAATGACACAAGAGTGGAATTATGAGCATAATTATAATTACCATTTTTATGCACAGTTAATTAATCATAAAATACTACATTATAGAATTTTTCTGTTTAATGAAATTCATTATAGAGGCCCCTGAAGCCCTAAATTTAATGTTAAACAAATTAAACCTGTGTCTGGGTTTAGGGCTATTAGCACAAATGTGGCCTTAAATTAGCTGCTAAAACAGGACTTGGCGAGCCATTAGCCAAAGGGGTGGTGGTGAAGCAGCTTTTCCTGGCCACAGATACCTGCTCCAGGTTGAGTGGAGTCAGCTTTTTCCCACTCTGGGTAGGTTTTGTGCTGGCCGTTGAAAAGGCTGAGTTCACTAGCCCTCTAGCCCAAAAGTTTGGAGGACAGTATGTTCTTGGAGGAGAAAAGCTGTGGGTTTTTTTTTTTTTTTGACGTATCGATATGGTGGTTCCTGGAGGGTAAACCATCCCACATCTTACCAGGGATAACTTCTTACCACATTTCAGCTCTCCTACCAGGATGTAATGCAAAGAGAATAAGAGCATGGGGGCATGGTTAGACCGCCTTGAGGAAACACTTTTATAACTAGGCATTGAACTTTATCACTGCCACGTATCAAAGACTTGGGAAGGAACCTCCTGGAGCATACTAACAGTGTGAAAAAGCCCAATGTTTCGAGTTGCATGGCTTTGAAAGAAGAGAGGTTAAGTTTTAGGATGGGAAGGCCAGTTGGGAATAGGCTGCAATCAGCAGCAGTGTCATTGCTCCATGCTCATTCACATGCTCTCCGAAGAGCTGTACTGACTTAAGGCAGGTTGTAGATCGTACTTTACATTGCAGCAAATCAAATGGACATCCTCTGTCTTTTGTAATCTTGTCCTCTTGAGGTAGGTCCCGGTGGATGGGAGACATTCTGCAGCATCGTTCTCCAGCACGGTTCCGAGTCTGAAAGCTGAAGGCGTGTGGTGGTGTGATGGGGGGTGTGTGTGTGTGTGTTGGTTTTGTTTGTTTGTTTGGTTTTTTTAGGACACTAATCCCATATTGCATTTATGCCAGTGTGTCCATGTTGATCTGTCACAGCTCTTCGCTGGAGGGGAACTGGCATCCAGGTAGCTCCGTCACAGACATCTCCAGCGACCTAAGCAGCAGAAGGGCCAAAGAGCAGTGAGTTTGATCAGGAAAGTACATCTTAGTTAGGAGATAGACCAAGAGGAAGGACAGAGGTCATCTTCACTTGCCTTTAGGCATCGGCACTATCATTTATGAATCTGGGCTAGTTATCTAGTTGCCTTTATCACTGTAGACCCGGTTGATTTGGCCTGTTCTAGTTCCCCTTTTAAGGCACGATGGGGCACATCTTCCATGAGCCCATTTTGTACTTCTTAGGCCAACAGGGTCTGGATGGTGGTGGGGGTGGAAGCTGTACTCGGGTTTGTAGGGTGGATCAGTGAACCCCCCCCCCCCGCTACCCTCAGAACGGACTTGAAGA
>JAVJGG010000040.1:20248264-20270810 GCA_035590195.1 Aviceda cuculoides
TCCAAGGCCAGGTTGGATGGGGCTTGGAGCAGCCTGGTCTGGTGGGAGGTGTCCCTGCCCATGGCAGGGGGGTTGGAAATAGATGGTCTTTCAAGTCCCTTCCAACCCAAACTGTTCTATGATAATTGCCAGCCTGGCACTTTACAAATCCTCTTCCTCAAAATATGCAGCTGGGGGAAAGCAACCCTGCCCAGTAAGTGACTCTTGCATGGGGAAAATGATGAGAAATGTAGAGTGCAGGAGCAACAGGCTTCCTGGACAACTGTAAACAGCAATCATGTTTAAAAGCATCATCATCTGATCACAGAGCACTCAGGGACAGAAAGGGAAATGCTGCGTTTAATGAATTAAATTGTTCATTGAAAATAATGACCCATTTCTGACTCATAGGTAGTTACTGGCTGTTTGTGATGCTGGTAGCCCTTCATCAGCACAGGGTGTGAGCAGCTCCTGCGTGTGCTTTCTCTAAGCCTCGCTGCTTTTGTGTTGTGCCGGCTATGCTTGATTTGTCTGTCCTGTGCAGCTGTCTCGTTGCTAACTCTATTGCAGAATAACTGCTGTGCATATGTTAACAACAAAAACATATGTGGAATCGCAGAGTCACCAGCTGGCTGAGGCTGGAAGGGACCTCTGGAGGTCATCTGGTCCAACCCTCCTGCTCAAGTAAGGCCACCTACAGCCCAGAACTGCATCTAGACGGTATTTGAATATCTGCAGGGATGGAAACTCCACAACCTCCCTGGGTAACCTGTTCCATTGCTCAGGCACCCCCACGGCAAAAAAAGTGTTTCCTGATGTTCAGAAGGAACCTCCCGTGTTTCAGTTTGTGCCCATTGCCTCTAGTCCTGTCACTGGGCACCCCTGAAAAGAGCCTGGCTCTGTCCTTTCTGCACCCTCCCTTCAGGTATTTATAAATATTGATAAGATTCCCCTGAGCCTTCTCTTCTCCAGGATAAACACTCCCAGCTCTCACAGGAGAGATGCTCTGGACCCTTAATCATCCTTGTGGCCCTTCATTGGACTCTCTCCAGTATGTCCATGTTTTTCTTGCACTCAGGAGCCCAGAACTGGACACAGCACTCTGGGGGTGGCCCAACCAGTGCTGGATAAAGGGGAAGGATCACCTCCCTTGACCTGCTGGCAATATTTTGTCCAGTGAGGGTATCGCTCCCCTTTGCAGCAAGGGCACATTGCTGGCTCGTGTTCAACCATGTGTGTTCATGTGTCCACCAGCACTCCCAGATCCTTCTCCTTTGTTTGCCCCCAGCGTACATTGGTACCGGGAAGTGTTCTTCCCCAGGTGTGGGACTTTGCATTTCTCCTTGTTGAACTAGAAAGAAAATGTCTTTTAATATTTCTGCATTAAGGCTTCAATTCCCTCAGACAACTCATTGCCTCTCAAAAACGTTCACAAGGTCTTTTTCTGTGCTACACAGTAGAGGCAATGCACTTGCATCTCCCATGGGGAGGTAGACCGTGTACTGTAATGTGTTTCAGTTTCTATGCCAATGCATCAAGCAGGAATACCATGTTCCCTATATTTTCCCTAGGACAAACTCCTTATACCTGTATTTAACACCAATGAACTCTTCAAAGCATCAAGGAAACTTTTCTTAAACATGGAAACTGGTTGAGAAGATGTGACAATGGGTAAGGTTGTAAGGTTGTCCCAGATGAGAAGAAAAGATGTGTAGGCTATGACTCATTTAGGGATGTTTATTGATGGAGTGTTTCCATTGTCTTAATGACTTGCTCTTGCGTTTGGAGCAGTGGCAGGTTCAAGAACATGCTGATAAATATTTTGCTGTCATTGGTGAGGCTCTGGCTTTCCCCATACATTTTACTGGAGAGGTGGAGGTACTTCTAACGGCAACAAGTAAATCTTCCTGCTGATATCTTTAACCTGTTATTTTTCCTCTTTCCTGTGAAGAGCTGCAGGTTGTGTGAGTGATTATTCTCAAACTTCTTACTAACCCCTCAGTGTCAAAGATAATGCGTGTACGTAAACATATGCATAGAAATACAAAGACAGTGTATAGAGAACAGGCTCTTCCTTCCACATCAGATCTCTCCTCCTAGCTCAGGCTGGCAAAGGAGGGAACAGAGGGTTTCAAACCTGTCCAGTATTGCTCTAACCTTTTCATATTTTCCATGTGCTAACATACATTTAAGGTGTGAAATCTCGGGTTGCTGTCTTTGCAGAGCTTGTCTGATTTCAGCGGTACGCACATGAAACGCCAGGCTCGGAGGCTGTGTGGGAAAGGTAGCGTCACAAACTGCGTTGTCCGATACCTCATGGTCCAGAAGAGCAGCTGGGGTCGGTCAGTGATGGCAGACGTGGGTGGACTTTTATATGGGCACCGCTGACGGTTGCGATGGCTGCTCTATCTGCTGTGCCATATTTTCTGCCCCAAAAGGCTGACTTTGGTGCTAGGGAGAGCAGAATGCCAAGCACTGTGATTGCTTGGACTGCGCCTATAGCACTTGGGAGTCCTTTCCATGTCAGTGGTGATTAAACCACCCTTCCTGGGAGCTGGTGAGGTGGAAAATGCTGTGATTACCAAGCTGATATCCTGGGATTGCTATTGACAATCAAATTGGGCGATTCTCCTCTGGCTGATTAGACCAGATGTGCAGGACACTTTTAATAAACTGCAAAACAATTGAGATGATTTGATAGCAAACCTGAAGAGAATGGATTAATAATTTAAGACTCAAGCAAATGCGGTCTTTGAAAGTCATGTATTCTGGCAGGCAGGCTAACGCTTCTGCTCAGCAGCTGTGCTGCCCTTGTGCTCCAGAAGAAACCTGGCAGACCCAGTCAGCCCCGTGCCTTGCACTCCAGTTAAAGTACAAAACCAAATCTAGCGCTTGGACTCCGCATTCACCTCCTTGAATTTGTCTAGTGAATGAGACGCTGGTGCCGATGGGATGAGGGGTGTGAAGGGACAGGCTGATGCAGGGGTCGGCTGGGTGGTCGGGGCGTCACGGGAGATGCTGCAGAGGTACTCAGCATGGTCAGGTAGATGGAGAAACCCGCTTAATTAACGCAATGATGGCATCGATTAGCACATAGTGTATTTACTGCAATCTAAATCTGTCAGGTTAAGATGGGGTAATCTGTGGGAACATATAGGAGAAGGTACTTCTGTTATGGCGGTGAAGAGCTTTACTGTTTTGCTCCAAACTGGGCCCACTCCAAGTTGTCACTCTTATAGGCTTGCTCTAAACCGTTTCCATCAATGTTGTATACGCATTTGAACATTACTACTACTTTTATTTTTAAAAGGGAAACAGCCAAGCAGAGCAGGCATTCTAATAAATGCTGACATAAAGCCAAGTGTCGGACTGTCCAAATCAGTCAGATCAGAGGAATGCATTAAAGAAATTAAATTTCATGAAAGCTCATTACAAGGGACAATTAGTGGGGAGCAGGATCCTTATCAAATGGCAACTATGCCTTCAAAATACAAGGGAGCGCTGACATTGGGGTGATTAGACCAGAGGCTGTGGGTCATGTGCTGTGTAATTAATTTATTCTAGAGCTTGCATTGAGAAATCAGATGGTAGTATATTAGAAACGCGGTAATTATAAAAGTATGGCTTACAAGACCATTTGCAGGAAACTGCTACTTTTTTGTGATATCCTGTCTCTGGTCACATTGAGCCACCCAGTCTGGTGCGAGATGCTTCCCTACATGACCTCCCTGAGGAAGATGTTCTCCTTCTACTTGGGTATCTTCAGATCTTATTGGGATTGTGTGTTTAAAACACCATCATGCAGTTCAGTTAGATGCACTTTGCCTTCGATGACCTTGAGTAGAGATATTTAACAGAAAAAAATGCTTGTTTAGCACCAGTGGACGGTCAGGCTTTTGCTGTGTGAATTCCTTTAGAGGTCTGGGGAGCAGCAGGAGGCTGTTGCTGAGTTCAAGTAGCTTATTATCCGTACATGAGGGCTGCATTTCATTTCTATGCTCAAGAAGAGGCAAAGCACAACATACTTTGCTTCTGTTTCTGAATAGAAAGGCGGGAGGCAGACTACAAGTTTCTCCAGGCATGTTGTGTGTTATTCATGCAAGAAGAGTTGCAGGTAGTTCACAAGAGGAGGTGAAATGGGTTATGTGCTTTTCCAGAACAGTTGTTGCTAGGGTTTTTGGTTGCTTTGTTCAGAAAGTTTGTTTTTTTTCTGCCTGAATGCCACTTTCCACTCTTCCTTTCTGAGCAAGGGTTTTGCTGGTGATAGCTTTCTTGGACTATACAGCATGGGTAGTAAAGGCACTGGCTGCCCATTTCTGTGTCTTACTGTTTCTGCTTGTACACTGACTTTGTAATATATGACACAAAAGCAGTAGATCAGCCACACCTGATTAGAAAAATCCTAATCTTTCCTAGTGTCTTGTTTTCAGCAGTGATCAAAAGCAAAGCCCAAGGACCAAGAGAGTGAGGCAAGCAGGTAGAGATACGTCCTCAAAATACTATTCCCATACTCCAGGAATTTGCTTCTTGGGCATTTCCTGACCCAAGATTGGTGCCTTGGTGTTCAATAACTATGTATCCAAGTCACCTTTTTAGTGACTTTTTCTCATCTTGCTTGGAGGGAGTGAAGGGTCGGCATAGTTTTGGTTCACCAAGAGACAACTGGTGCCTCTGGGAATACGTAGAGCACCATGCACAGAGTGCTGTGCACCAAGCTCCCCTGCTCAGGAGGAGATGCTGCTTCCGAAATTATTCAAAACCTGTCTCCCAGGAAGGTGAAGGACCACACCACAACCTACTCATCCGTTTGCAGCCATTTGAGCATCCTACCTGGCTGCTTATGCAGGTCCAGCACGATGTTGTAGCGGTATTTATTAAGACGCTTCCCAAAGATTACAAGGATCTGAAAGACACTGTTAGAGGTTTATGAGTTGTTTTAACAGCCAAAGTCTTTTTCTGTGATGTTTCTCACGCACTGGTTGCAGCTGGAGAAAATTAGCCATAAAGACAACCTGATTTTAGCTTATGATTAATTTGATTTTTAGAAGTTATCTCTGTTCAATTGCCCTTCTGGGTATTTCTATATTAAAACACAAATTGTTTCTTAAGAGTCTGAAATTAAGAATCTCTCCAGGTGCTCTTTGGTAGAGGTGCTCTCACACACGCTCACTCACTCAGTAGATTATGCAGGAAAATCTGATTTTTCATACGGCACAGTTTAGCTAACACAATACAGCTCGGGAAGGGACAACACGAATTAACTGAATTATAAGGTGAGATATCTCTAAGTGTTGCAGAAAAATGTTGCTTTGGGGAGCATTTCTCTGCATTTCAGAAGTGCGGGAGATGCAGGGCTCCCATGATAGAGCAATGCTGTCCCACGTCCTTTGTGGAAAGCGTGTTGGAGGCTGGTCCTGAGCACCTGAACACCAGGCAGGTCGTATCCATGATCCAAAACGAGTGGGGATAAAAACCTTCCCACCCTGCACATGGCTGTACAGCACAAGAAAGTTATTTTAGAAGTGCTTTATAGCGGCTTTAAAGAACTGCCTTGGTTCCTCACCTTGTGCATCACTGCCTGTTAAAGCCAGTTGCCTTAACTACCACAAGTCCAACTCTGCAGGATTGAGAGGATATTAAAACTAATAAATGTAAAACACCTCTCTAGATCTTTCTTTATGTATCTATAGAGCTGGGCCTATGAGCAAGTCAGTTAACCTCTCTGCCTCATTTTCCTCATCCATAAAATGAGACTAATAATCACTTACATCACAAGAATATTCAGAGAATTAATGTGCTTTGAAGGTGAGAAGTGGGCTATGAATAGTGATCATAGTGAAATAGAAGGGGAAAAAAAAAAAAAAAAAGAAAACCTTCCTCAAACAAAAATTTGTTTATGATATCTCTTTTAATGGAATTGCTGGCATCAGTTCCTGTTCACTGAGTTATGGAAATTTAGGACCAGAGAAAAAGTTTCTAAAGGAGTAATTTAGTTAGTTTGCATTTGCCTTGATTTACTCCCTGTGTTTTATGCTTCCAGCACCTCTGTACATCTTTGCAAGGGATTGGTTCCTGTGCTTTAAACATTTTTTGGAAGCAGAGGCATCTGAGCATCAGGACATGCACAGAAGGGGGTTTCTGAGGGTGTCCATTTCAGTGGACATCACGCTGAGCCTTCATTCTGAAGTGGGCAGCATAATTCTACTGCTATGAAGTGGAGCAGGGCAGGTCTGTGCATCTGCTGTACACCTACACCTCCCCATACTTGGTCTTCTAATCGTGTCATTACCTGGAAACCCCTAAATTTTTACGAGTCTTTATAGCAGTCCCGAAAGAGCTTTTTTGGACATTCCCATATAGTGATTTTTTTTTTTTTTTGTTGTGTGATGGTGTCTAGAATAAATGTCACAGATTTTGAGTATCTTAAGTATATTTTGATTTTGAGTATTAAGCGATGTGAGGTCATTAGATATACAGGGAGCTGATGAAAGTAAAAAATTTGAGGAGAAGCTGCTGTTCTGCCTGTAGGTTTCATTCTTGTGCCGTTTCCAGTTTACCACGGGAGGAGTTACAGGCAGAGCGTAAGTCTTCAGAGAACGTAATTCTTCTGCCTGTCTTTCTGAATACTACTCGTAGAAATACAGGCACAATTAGGTTAAGAGGACTGAACAAATGTCTCTAAAAGAAAGAAAAAAGGATGACTCATGCTATTTATTCTCCTAGAGCATAAGTTTATATCCCTCTATCTGATAGCTACGTCAAAAATATGAATCATTTCTGCGTTAGCAAAAGCCAAACTTGGGCACTGCCGGCGGTACAGTTACAGTCGTGTCAAAATGAATCACCATCACAGGGTTGTCTTTGTCATCCCGTAAAAATTATACCCACGAATCCTAGGCACTTCTCCATATTTGACATGAATATTCATTCATGATTAAAAAACACTTGCCCAGCTTTGTAAGCAGGGAAAGAAAAAAAAAACAAAAAAACCAAAAAAACCCCAAGCCCCCAAAAAACCAAGCAACTTACCGTTGGTGTTTTGTGATTGCGGCTCCCATGTTATGGCTTGTGGCTGGCGTTAGAGAGCAAAGCTGAGTGTGAAAGTGTGTGAAAAAGCTGCCAAGGGGGTTGTATAGTGTGCAAGCGTGACTGCTCTTTGCTTTGCACTTTTATGCCGCCTTTTTTTTTTTTTAAAGCTGATCTCGGAGCTTTGTACAGCACAATAACCTTGTTCAGCTGGATTAACTGAGGCACGAAGCAAGGTTATGATTTTCAGAAGTGCTGAGCCTCCACAACTCTCTTGGACCCTGTGTGGGTTCTCAGACAATCAGGTCCAAATGACTTGTTTAGGGCATACCCTGAATTTCTGTTAAGAGCTGGAAATAGAAATCCAGGAGTCTTGACCTCTATTCTTGATGTTAAACCTGTAGCCACGTTTCTTCTCGCTACATGTAGTAAAATGACCTTCAGCTGAAGTAAACTGAAGCATCAGCAAAGTCTGTTCATAACTGGGATGGTTTGCTGAAGATGGCCATTAAAAGGGAGTTTAGAAGAGCAAACGTGGCAGCCTTCGTCTGCCAAATGCTGCTGGTTTGGACTGGAAGGTGTGTGGCAACCATGCGGGGGATGTGGCAAGCGCAGTCCCAAGGGCTCCCTGGGGGATGCTCCATCTCTTTTGGTGAGAAAATTGAGAAGAACCCCCTCTTTGAGCAGCACGCAGGTATTTCAGACACTGCGGTGTGCAGAGTTGCTCCTTATGAAGATGTCAGCCCATCCACACTGTAAATTGGCACATTATATGCTTCATTAGGATACAATATCAGGATGGGGAACGGTACTGACAACAATATGGTCCGAGCATCTGCGCCACAGCTAGAAAATGGCTGACGGTCGGCATGTAGCGCTTATGTCTGCAGCTAATTCTGGTCAAGGACTGGAAATAATTTTGTAAAAACTGTATTAGTTTATACTGGGAAAGGCATAGCTGTTTGTGGTGTGTATTACCCACGGACATTTGATTTCTCTGTTGGCTGATGCTGTGTGGAGATTCTGGGTGGCAGTGGGAAATGTTGGATATGTTTGATCTGGGATACACGGAGGGGAGAAGTTGGAGAGGAGCCGCACCAGGGACAGTCTCATCTCCAACCTGAATTTCCTTGTATTGCTTCTGAACTGTTAACGGGGTTTTGCATATTGGGTGCTGGAAAGACTACCCTCCGTGCTCTGTAAAGCCCAGCGTGCTGCCTACACCCACAGCAAAGCTGGACCTGGAGCTCCTGCAGATGTTGGCGACCTCGCTCTGCTTGGCTTGGGCAGGTCCCAGGAGCAGTCAGCGTGGAGCTCAGTTTCTCCTTGGGGTTTGGGGCCGAATGCGAAGCTAGGTCAGGTCTTTGCAAGCGACATATTGGCAGCACCGGAGATATAACCATGAGCACACTGAGCAGCATTTGCTCGCGTGGGGTTGCTGTCTTGGTGCAAATCAGCGAGGGTTTTGCAAGGCTCGCCACATACTGGAAGAGAGAGGTGACTTTTTTTTGTTTAAAGCTGAATTATCGTCCTGTTTTCTGTTTTCCAAATCTTCCCTGTGAAGAAATAAAGGAAGGAAGATATGCCTCTGCCATCAGCCGGTGCAAAATCCTGAAAATCTTTTGATTGGCTTTGGCAGTCCATGCTGAGATGATTGCTTGTGCGCCCGTTCCCTCATTTCAGCCCTCGGGTGTAAATGAATCTGAGCTATGCAGTTGCAGGGTAGTTTGCTTGGGGTTTTGGGAGTCCCACAGCTAATATCAAGGGGATTGGCATCACACAGCATGTAGGGGTTAATGTAGTTGGCAAGGGGAGAACATCGATTTTGCACCTTCTCCAAGGGAAGGAAAACCAACAGCCCGTGGTTTTGGGACTGGTGGAAGGAGGGGTGAGAACTGGTGAGCTGCAGAGAACCCCCCCTCCCCCCAGAGATCAAAATGCCCAAGAATAGTCATCATTTGTGGAAACTATTATTTAACATGGCTTTTGAATTGCAGGAAAGCATTGCAAAACCCTGGACCCTTCATATCGTTAAGTGATAAGCTATTTTCTTGGCATTGCCACATGTCCAAAAAGGAATAAATCAGAGGTACAATTATTGTGATAACGGATAACACTCAGCATCTGAAATGGATTTAGTAAAACATTACCAAAAGAAAAAGAAATGAAAGGTGTAAATTAAATCTCCATAATGATGAGGGATTTGCATGATATCAAACACTAAGATACACTATTAGCTGATAAATAACCCTTGTGCTGGTTACCTCCGGGAGCCATGTTTACACTTTATGATAATTACTTCTTGTCTTGGGGCATTTACTAAGGAAAAAGCCCAGAAAGTTAACAATAAATTTTTATAATTAAACTTCAAGATGAATTGAGACTTTGTAGACATAAATCTTTTCATTTGTGCCAAGCTGTAACATTTTGTTAGCATGATATCAACTAATTTATGGAAATATTGCCAATTATGGACATTTTCATACAAATGAAACAAACAATACTGACAATAATGGAGCAAGCAGCATATTTTGATACTCCATGGATGTGACTATGTTATTAATGAAGACAGCTTCAGTTAGTTTAAGAAAATGCCAGAGCCATTTTTAATGAGAGGAAAGCTCCCATGAAATACAAATGACAGCTGGGAAATTAATATGACCATCATGATCCTGCTCCCCCCCACCCCAAGCGTGCTTGATCTGGATCCTCTATCTTTAGGCACTCTTAGATTTGGGAGTGGGAGAGCAAAAGCCCTAATCCCAGTTTTTATACCAATTTGTTGCATGATCTCACGTGGGCTGCGTGACCTATCTGGGTTGATTTAGACCATCTCTAGATTAAGTCTTGCTAAAGGGACAATGGCAAACAAGACACAAATAATTGCAGATCTCTACAGAAATCATCATCAGACTATTGATGAGGAAGTGTGGGAGGATATTTCGGGTCCACTTCCTCTGACCCCCAAATTAGGATGTATTTACCCACCGCAGGAGGTGAGGATGGATGTATTGACAGAGATCCATGCTACCACATTCCCCATAAGTACCAAAGTCACCCTCTACATTTTTTTTTTAAAACTCTCTGTATCCTCCACATCACCACAGCCTGGATTCACTTGGATTGCCTTTCATAACCTATAATTACTCCTTATATAGCACAGAAGTTGTTGGGGACATCAGTGTCTTCCTAACCACCTGACTGGAAAAAAACCCAGGTATACCTACTGGAAAAGGCTCTGGATTTCTGACAGCAAAAGGGAGGTTCAGACACTCGCCAAAAAAATAACGTATCTATCTATCTCCTGAACGCCTCGACCAAACTAATTTTTCAGACTTGCCCTGGCATGGGACCGTGCCTGTGATATATTTGACAGGTTGGTTTGGTTTTGATAAAGTTGAGGAAGTCAGCTGGGATAACCAGGTTGATGCTGTAAGACTCAGCCTTAATGATGAATGCGATGAATTGTTCAAAACAGAGAGGTAAGGATTGAGGGGATTTGTATCGATCAGGAAAGATCAGAATGAAAAGGATGTGTTGAAGGGTTAATTTTTTTTTTTTTTTCCTGCCCAAAAAGAAGCAGCTGGCTATAAATAGATTCTGCAGTTTAAAGAAATGAGAGAGTAAAATCTTTTGATTAACTTTAAATCCTGAGAAATGGAGAAGTGCTCACAGCATTGACAAGCCGAGAAAGACAAAATGTTTTTTCTGTCTTGCTCGGCGTTTCGGGGGTAGCAGGATCCAGGGGAAGGGAAGGTTCCTGCTGCTACGAGGGAGCGAAAGCCAAACTGCTGCTCCTCAGCCTGGCTCGGGGGGGTCCCCGTCGGCTTGAACCCCCTCTGAGCTTTAGGATTCGGAAGCGTTTGCTTTTCATGGGCTTTTCTTCTGCTCCTGGAGTCTGTTTTGTATCACCCAGTGCTCTGCCTCTGGCCCTGTGACACCTCCCTTGGATTATTCAGTAAAGTGTATCATCATTTCAGCACACCCAGGTAGCTCTTACCGGAAAGTAGGAGCTTGAGTGAACCATTTACATGGTACTTAGCTGTTTTTTATGGTTTCGTTACTGTTCCCTGGCTAACGTGTTGGCATAGCAAAAGGAAATATCCTTTGGACTGGTGCAGTGAAGGTGTGTGGGCAGACTGTAGCGGGTGGGTTCAGTCCATCCCTGTTGCTCCAAGTGCACCTGGGGACCCGTCTCCTTTAGTGCTTTCGTTCAGCAGCAGGAATTTGTCCCAGACCATAGGATGTGTCTGGCTGAACCGTGGGCTACAGGCTTCCCCCCCACACTGAGATGGCCCCAGCTCCTTCTGTGCCAGTGGCAGAGAAGAGGTGTTTTTGGGTTACGATTCACCTGATCCACTTCGGATGTCTGCTCCAGGTGGAGACGGACCATGTGCTGGAAGGGTCTCGTTCCTCCCACGCTGCTGGGGTCTCGCTGCCCGGCTCAGCCCACGCGGGAGATGTCTCTATCTGGCTGAAGGGATCCCGCAGAGACTCTCGCTCCTTCTGGAAACAAGCTACAATTGGGATTTTTAGATATATTGGAATTTTTTTAGCATCGTTTCCATGTGGTCTAGTGGGGAGGTCCTGCTTAACAACAGATTGCAACATATGGCTTTATTAAAAAATAAATCTTGTTTATAGCTTAAAGTAAAGGCAATACATTTCTGGTTGTTGGATTGAGTTTGTGTCAATACAAAGGAGACACCATGTGATACAATAAAAGTGATACCATAACTAAACATAACTGTAGGGAAGTCTTATTCCTACAGGATTTACCTAGGGTGTCAGTACCCTGGGAGTGATTAAATGTCAATATTCAATGGTCCACTTGATTTTTGGGTGCCTGAAACCCTTCAGGTCTCCCTTTTGGGACTGCTCAACTGGGATAAAGCATGTGCTTTATGTTGCTGAAACTAAGGCTCAGGATCGCCAAAAAAAGGAAATTCCTCCAAAAGAAACATCTGAAAGTGATTGCCACACAGCCACGCAGGGACAGTGCAATCCTTCCCTGGTGCCCTGCACTGGTCTGGCGTGGTGAGAGCACGATGGCCCCTTCGTTAGCAGAGAGCCCAGGGTGTCACAGGCTTTCTGCACAGCCTTTAACATGAAAGAAACAAACAAACAAACAAAAAAGAAAAAGTAAACCAAAATAAAATAAAAGCTTCTTTCTGCTCTGCGGCATCTTCCTATGATGGCGGTGGGGACGGTGCAGCAGAGGAGCAAGCGACGGTTTTATAACAGATTGTCTGAGAGTTTGTGAGTCTGGAGGTAGAGAAGGAGACTGGTTGGAGAAGAGAAATGCGGAGATGACAGCTGTTTAGGGCTTTTGAAAGAGGATCTTGAAATATGCCCAGTGTCCTTAGTAGGAGGCACGTAGCCATAAACACAAAGTGAGCGGCTGGCATAGTCCCTGCAGTGATTCAGCTCAGCAAAACTCAGCCAAAAAAGGGAAAAAAACCAAAAGGCATTGCAAGGAATTTAGAGAAAGTCCAGTGAAATTTGGAACGGAAAGAAGATGGTAATGCAGCAAGTCCTGCGGTGAACAAAATAATTAAATGTAATTTATGGCAATGTAAAAATAGTGTTTCATTTAGCAAAGACCAGCTGTAGAATATCCTGTACAACTAAAGGTAGTTCTGCTGCTTGGGGTTGCTTTACAATCATCTTCCTCACTCTTGTCTGAGTGTTTTAATTAACCTTTTGTGCCCTGATCCCACATCCACTCTTCATCTGTAGCCGTGCTCGGATGGAGTTATGATCCTGATTAGCAGTGCAAAGCAGGACTGGAAGGGAAGGTTTCCAATTAGTCTCTGTCTCCACACAAGTGAACTCCTTCGCTAGCTATCCATTGTTTGCCATAACATTAAATTGTTTCTTTTTAATTTAAGGAATGAAGATAAGACCTCTCCCTGTGAATTTTTAAAGGCTCATTTACAGAAAGCTTTAGTAAAATGGTACATGATCTATGGAATGAAAAAAATAATGATTTAATTCCAATGAGCAGCGTGACGAAACAGTATAAGGCGGATGCTTCGCTACCAGGGAGTTTCAGTTATTCTGTTCCAACACAATAGTATTCTCACTCCCCAGTTTGTGATTTTTAAATTGCAGGTACTTAATGCTCAGCGATAACTCCTGGCTGCTGCCAGAGTGCCCCGGGAGAGCGCGGGTGCCTGCAGACCCGGGCACGGCCGAGGTGTGCTGGCGCATAAACTGCGAGGGAGGCGAGACCTTGGTCTGACTCTCGGGCGCCGCGGACTGTGGATTCGAACGGAGTAAAAACCTGGCTAAGCAGTTTGCAGTGTTAGAACTTGCAAAGTAAAAGTGAAGGCATGAGCAGAGCAATGAGGCTGGATGTGCTTAACAGTGACAAATAACAAGGCTTGGTGGTTTTTTTTTTTTAGTTTTGTTTTGTTTTTTTCTAATGTAGCTTGTTTCCTCCGAATTCAAGGTGACATCACTATATAACTCCCAGGAACAGCAGGTAAACAAATCCTCTGGGCTTTTCACAGATAGTTTTTGAATGATTCATCATCTGGCCTTGTGGCTCAGGGCTACTTTTACTTTTTGCCTTGTGCTTCCTCTTAGTCAGATCCCTGATCCCTTAGAAATCTGTCCCCTGGACGCTTGCACCAGCTTCGTTATCTGGAAGGCAGCTCTGTGGTCTGCTATCCTTGGAAAATGAAATGCTCTTGGAAAATGAAATTCCTACACTCACCCGCTGTAACTGCATCCTCATTAAGATTACCCAGAAGAGCCTTGGCTTTGTAGCCACCTACCCAATTTATTTGGAGCAATGTTCAGTTTTGGTTGCAGATTGCTTCTCCTAATCACCAGGCAATCATGGCCCGATTCCCAGTATTGCGAAGAATATAATTACTGCTTTACAGGCAATAGCCTACCAAGCTGAAGTTTCGCCAGCGACTCACAGCATACAATATAAAAGTATTTTCCCAGTAAAACCTGCTTTCCTGTGCTGCGAGCACTGGGGCTGGGACTCCAAAGAGCTGCTTGGGTGATTTCCCATCGTCCACGCGAGTGTCCGGCCTCCCTCTGCACTGCCCTGTTGTGAATGTGGGGTGCTCGCTTGCAGGCTAAAGGAGCCAGTTTGAGGGGGCCAGATGGGTCAGGAGAGCTGGAAAGGGCAGGACCTATAAAAGGGGCTCTGTGATGAAGGACGAGGCAGGAATCAACGTCCAAGAGGGACCAAGGAGGGGGGTCACTGTGGTTGCTCTCGTATATTTGCCTGTATAGAGGGGGAAGAACCCCTTCCCCCATCCCCACTCTGCAGTTATCCAAGTTATTTTCCGCTGAGGTTTAGTCAGAGCCTCGTATAAGCAGTCTTTCCACTTGGGCACTCCATCATGCAGAAATGTTTGGCCACCTCTTATGCCTTCAGAAGTTTTTGTTTGGTTTTTTCAGTCTGATGTTTTGTGTTCTGCGCTGCTAAGCACAGAGCATCCGTTTGGGGTCGTTCCTTCTTGGTGTTTGAGCTCTGGGACAAGAGCCAGGAGTCAAGAGAGTGGGCGGACCAAAAGCTCTTAAGCATAAGCATCCCAATCCTGATGAGAAACTGTCCTAGCAAGAGCTCAGGGAAAGTGTGATAGCAAGAGTGCAGCTCTTCATTGCAAGAGCAGCAATGTTTCTGGCTGCTGCTTTGGACCTGCTCTCTGGCCATTTCCACCACGTTCAGAAAACACCTGCCTCTTGATCTGTTGATTTTTGCTTCTTTCTATAGAAGAAAGGGGCCACGAACTTGCACTCACAAATTTTGCATTGAGGCTGTATTTTCCTGCAGAGCTGCTGTGTGATTTTTGGAAAGGTTGGCACTTCTAACTTCCAGGCTTCCATGCTTGAGGAGTTACTGCCTCCTGTGAGTTGTCCACAGCCCCAAACACTGATTTCCACCGATTTCCCCTCAATCTGTAGCTTTAGTATCCATCTTTGGGTCTTGCTGTTTTAGTCAAGGACCCTCAGTCAGGATCTGCCTCCCCTTGCTGGTGCAAGTGGATCAGAAAGGAGCTGGCTTCCAGCCCCCCCTCGCACCAAAACATTTAGTGGCTCCCAGGTGCCCTGAGGGATGGGAATACCTTCTGCGCATCCCATGCACAACCCAGGGGAGACAGAGCCAAGGTTTGTCCCACCCTCCATGCAGAGAAACTCATGGAAGGGGCATGGCCGGTGGTGGAGTAACCCAATTCCATCGGCATGGAGCGCTGGGAACACGTGGCTGCCTCCACCTGCCAGGTGACAGCAAGGCAGGGTCGTGGGCACTGGTGTCCCTTGGGCACTGGTCCTTGCACTGCTCACACCCAGCTCCCCACCTCTGCATGGGGCAATCACCCAACTTGTGCCCCGGGGCAGTAGAAGTCCTCGTGGTAAATAACCTCCCCATTTTTTCCCCCTCTCATTGCCCGCACCGATGCTCTGTGTGGGGTTTTGGCACAGGCAGAGCATCATCTGCATTTCCCCAGTGCTTTGGTGCACAGCGAAGGACCAGAGGAAGCTTTGTAAAAACACTCTCCTTCATCCTATCCCATCCCACACGTACAGTCAGTGTCTGTAAAATTGTGCTGCATCAGAAAGATTTTCCTACTGCAAACCCATTTGTTCCTCTTGCTTTTTTGGCTCCCGGAGAGGTTTTGTGCAGCATTTCCAGCCTGCTTCCACTTGGGTGGCTGAGCCAGTCTGCAGCTTGCAGAGCTATTCCTAATTCTATTTATTTCCTCATTTTTGTAAAAAATGTATTTATTCTGTTGGGGGATGTCATCATTTTTCTATGTTCACCCTGGCATTTTGTCCATTACCTCTGGAGTTTGCCCACGGGAAAGAATTAAACAGCTGAGTCTCCTGTAAAAAAAACCAAAACAGTAAACAAACTTTGAATCAGATAAATGGGGATGCTGTGCTGTGCGTTGGTCCTGCTCTCATAATGCACTCTCCCAATTTATTCAGTTCCAGCTTCATCCTTAAAGGAGACCACCTACTTAATTCAAATCCTCTGGAGGAGTTCTCAGACTGATGAGCAGGGCAGCAGGATTAATGAAGAGTAATGGCTGGGAAGGCAAACCAGGAGCAGTGGCTGATGTGGCTAAGACTCCCAATTACGTTGCTTTTAGATATAACATCTGTGGCTGGTGTTTTCACATGTTTTCAGCATTTTCCATAGCAGCAAAGAAGAGACTGAAGAGCCTTTCTGAACATGAAGGGGCCAGGACCCCGAGATGGGGTCAGCCCTCTCCCCTGCGGAGATGCAGTTCTGCATGACGCCTCCACTTCTTGGCATGGTACAAGTCCCCCCCAAACTGCTTTTGATCAGAGATTTTATCTTGTCTGCGCATCAAGCCTTTCTTCATCTGCAAACTCCTCTCGGTCCTTCTGGCTATTCCAAAAATAGCCTTGGCCTTGTACATCTCCTCCCCATCGGCGCTGCTGGTGGCCCTGGTCACGGCATCGTCTTCGGAGCTGCAGGGCGTGGGGCAGCCTGGAAGGGGGATGCGATGGTCCATCCCCAACCCCTGGGCTGCAGCAGCTTCACCAAAATCCATCTGTCCCCAGACCCTGAGCTTTAACAGGGCTCCAAACCCAACCCTTCACGCTCTCACCACTGGTCCTGCTTGTTTCCAGATCTGTCTTGCGCTCCACTCGGTTGGCTTGGTTTTACGCCGCTAAGCACCACTGTATGGAGACCAAAGACCTCCTCGCTGATGGACGTTGGTTTTCCTGAAGGATCTAAATATGTGGCCTGGATGGCAGGAAAATTCAGTGATCCTGATGGTTTCTTCCAGCCCTTTTCCCTATTTTCAGCTAAAGAACGAAGACCACCTTCTGTTGGAGAGGCTTTTGGACTGCTTTGTACCAACCTTTGGTGCCACCTCACTCAGGTCTGGCTTTAGGCAGCTCCAGAAAACGGGTTGATCTTAACTGGGCCACGTTGGCAGAAATGAGGTGGTCCGATATGATAAAACAGAGGCAGGAGGGTTTGGCTTCATGTATTTTTGGCACCTGGTGAACCTCTGGGAACGTGGAAACAAATTCAGCTGTGTAGTGGGGTATTAAGGCATAAAATAGGGCAGCATAAAATATAGACTAACTCCCCACGTTTTCCCCATATCCTATCTCTGGCACTTGCTTCTTCAGCATTTCTGTCCAAAAATGGACTTGTGATGTGACTGTAATGAAGAGTCTTGCAGGAATATGAATATTTTAAAGTTTTATTCTTCTTGCGAAATAAAATTTAAAATGAAAGAGATAGAAAAAGAGAGAGTGAGTGAGCAAAGACACTCTAGTCACCTATAGATCCGTTATTTAAGCAAGCTTGGTTTTATGGGCAACCCTCCCTTTCAGCTTGAGACACCATTCCTGATGGACAGAGTCTTGACTTAGGACTCAGGAAACCTTGATTCCCTCCCCGACCTCCAGCCTTCTAGCTAATTATGCCTGGCTCAGTTTCCCATATGTAAAATAGGGATGAGAGTGCTTAATTTCACCTGCAAAGAATTTAAAGCTCTACTGTTGGGGGATGCATAAGACAAGGATTTATAACTTTAAATAAATTGAATTGCAGCCAAGTTTTGCGTTGCTGCTGTAATTGTTCTTAGTATATGGTGTGTTTTATTTTTTTACACCATACTAAGAGCTTGTTAGTACTGCTTTGACATCTATGCTATTAAGTACAAGAGAAGTAATTGATTGCTTTTATTTAGTCCTGCTTCTTACACAGATGATTTTTCTTTGTTAAAGTGTGTTTCAGCGCAGTGCATTAAAAAGCTGGATTTCCAGAAACTCTTTCTTTAGTGGGAGTAATTTTTCAAGAGAGCACCAGGCCCGTGGTGGTAGATGAGTGAAGCTCAGCAAATATTACTGGGAGCTACTGCTGGTGAGCAGGGCTGGGCTGGCAGTTTTCTGATGGAGCGTTTTCTGATGCTGCGTTTTAAAATTCTTATTCTGTGAGAATGCCTAAGGGCATCATCAGGATGTTTTACTTCAACTGTGTTATTTTAACTCTTCAAGGCTGCCGTGCGTTATGTAAAGTCAAAATGATAAAGCCAGGGCAAAAAGCAGAATGAAATGAAACTTTAAAAATTTTGAGCTACAAGAAATGTTCTGACCTCATCAAAAGCAGAGGCGTAAGGACAATACCAAATTGTTTTCAGAATATTCCATTTCACTGCAAAGTTGAGATTCTGACTTATTATTCTAATTAGAGTGGAAACTTAATGTTGAATTATTTGACTTTCTCATAGCAAGAGATGTACCAGCTGTAGCTCTGCATGTTTTTGTAAACTGTACCTATAGCCCAATTTTTAGCAATCTATTCATATTGGTTTCCACCCCCTCTCTGCAAATCACTTGTAAGAATGCTGATAGAGATTTAGAATAATCACAGAAATAATATCCTGAGTGCTTTGATCACAGATAGACACAGACCTTTGCTGCTGAACTCCAACAGCCCATCTATGATTTCAGTGTTGCTGTGAATGAAAGGATGGTGAGGTTAATAACACTTGAGGGTAAAAACTAATTGACAATTGGGAGCATTTATTGCTGTGGATATCAAAGCCTTGCAAACACTCAGATGCATGTACACAGAGGGATGGCGGTAAGAAGAGTCATATTGCTTATGAACTCACCTTTGATGGGGAGTCGAGACAACCTTTTGGTTCTCTGCAAAACACTGAATTTAATACTACTTTACGTATAACTATTGTGTATGTAGGCATTGTTGGTTAGAAGCTGACCGCATACTTTAATTAGTGAGCAAGACCAAGAGCTGAAGCAGAGGTTCATTGGGGTGAAATGCTCCTCTCGCCCATCTTGGAGGAGATGAGCCGGAAAAAACATAATTGTGAAGAAGTTTCCTTCTCCCGCTCCGTGGGGCGCACACGCAAGATGATCCGTAACCTCTGCGGCACGCCGTTTCAGTTAACGTGCTCCAGCATCTGAAGATCCGCAGGTAGATCACCCATCCTCAGGGACACTTGACTTCGGTAAGACTCGTCGGGGAGCACCCGGTGAGGTTCACTGTGTGCTGTGGGTTTGCAAAGACCCCGATATCAGTGGCGGGTGGGAAGAGCAGAGCCGTGCTCCAGGTTTGCACGGGACGAGGGTGGGTGCTGCCGAGTCCCAGGTCTTCCAGCGGCAGCTGATGGAGAAGTAATTTTGGGTCGAGGGAGGGAGCAGCCTGGCTTGGCTCTCCTCTCCCAGATGATCCCATGCGCACCTCCTATTCCCTGCCTTTGCTCTAGCCCTCGCCCAAAGCTATCTTTCCCATGGGTAAGATTTCTTCCAGTGTCGTCCTTCATTTATTCTTATCCTGGACTCTTTTCTGTGGAATTAGTGTTCTGTTTTTTTCTGCCTAGGCACTCTCCGACATCATGTCCCAACAACTAAATTAAAAAAATCACCTTCTTAGGTACTCAAGTGGAAGAAAATTTATGCTCTGTCTTTTCTAATGCAAGGAGGAAAGCATCACTGAATTTTTCTGGCATTCGGAGAGCGAAGTTTGCCTGAATTGCATAGGTGTTGTACTTAATCTTATGTATGGAAAACAAATTCCACCATCACAAATATTAGAATGCCAAAAAATTTCTAAAGATGCCCTTTTGTGCATCGGTTTCACATGGACATGCTCATGCAAAGGGATTTATTTGCTGAGAAAGAAATGATTGCAAGTTAGATTTTTGTCTTACATTTTATTTTTGTTTCTTGAGTGAGCTGTAATTCATTTAATTAGTTATGACTGATCATATGCATATCCTCAAACATACAAATACATGCCAATATGTCCCTAAGAAGGTGTGCCTCTGTGCCTCTGCTTTGCTTTGTAGCTAAGGGAGTTAAGAGCCAATGAAAGAAACTAATGAATAGCAGGAAAAGAAAACTAAAGAATAGATATCTGAAATACTCTCCTTTTGTACCTAGGTCACTAACTTAATTTTCTCCTCCAATTGAATAGATTTTAATTTCTAGGAAGTCCTACAGATATCTTGAATCTTTGTCAGATTATCATTATGTTGATTTATTATCTTCACAAGAAACGTTAGCTCCACCACACAGAGAAACCAATCATTTCTAATGGAAACCTTTAAACAATTCTTTCTGTTCAAAAGGGAGACTGTAATATACAGCAATGAGTCTAATTTTCATTAATTTGTGCCTGAGCAAAGAAATCTTTTTTTTATGGAGTAGGAGACTCACTTTATAATCTGCATGAAACCGAAGTCATTTGGAGAGACGAGGAGCCAGTGCCAACGCACTTTCACTTGAGGAGAGGTGAAATATCCTTGAACTCTCTTCTTTTTTTCCTAGCAATTCCTATCATGCCATAGAGCCATAAGATGATCCTGAACTGGATTTGGAGAACAATGTGCTGGCACAACTCCTCCAGAGTTGGGAGCATTAGCAGTTTGGCAATGGCATGGGGTGTGATGAGCAGAAGGTCTGGTGATTTCAATTTAGGAAGAGAAAGAGTGAGAAATTGAAGGCTTGTCCCTGCTCCGTTTCTCAAAAATACATTTCGGTTTTGTACAAGATAAAACCTTGACAGATGGGGAGGTATGAGCTGCTCTCTTCGTGGCTCTAGAGCCTGGCAAGGACCTGCCAGTCAAGTTAGTTAGGAAATATGCCTGCCTGGTGGCGGTCCCTTGCCTGCCAAGGGCAGCCTTGTACCCCCCCGCTGCATCCCGTGCAAGAGCAATTAAGCTCATGCAATTATTGAAATTGCTGAGTGTGGCCCCACCTGGGGCTTCCTGTTACTTAAATAAAATACTAGTGATGCTATACTTGACCCCAGGTAGTTCAGCTTCATAAATGGCTCACAAAGATGAGTCCAGCAGTGTGGATCCCAAATTACGGGGGTGGATGTTTCCTTCTCCCAAAGACCAAGTGCCTTTCACGGACGCCCGGTCTTGGGCACCAAGCTGGGTGCCGTCAGCCTGTGCACCTTGGCACTGCCGTCTGCCTCCCAAATCCCCTGGCAATTTCTGTTGGTAAAAACCAGGGTAGCGCAGACCCAGTAATTCATACTCCAGCTTGCTTTTTCATTCCCTGCAGAGCAGCATCTGGAAGTGCATATCACTTATCTGTCATCCTTCAAGGAAAATATTTCTATTGTGGTTGAGCATCTGTTACAACTTTATAAATGGCACACCTTGTTTGCAGCACAGCTTACTGTAATGACTTTATCTGATATGGTGATATCAATATAAGAAGTGATATTTCTTGTATTGCAGTACGTTCATCATTACGGAGTATGCTTGCAATATGGTAGGTAGCAACTCTGACATATTCAAACTGTGCAAAGGTCACACTGGCAACTTCTGTTTTGTAAGGTATGTGGTATACATTTGCTATGAATACCCAGATTTGTTTCATACTTATAAAAAGTATCTGAGAATTCACAAAATATATAAGATTAAGAATAATTGAATTAATATGTATCTTTTCCTACCCTTCCTTCTTTCCTTTCTTCCTGGAAAGATTTAGAACCCAAAGCACCTTCTGGCTATTATTTCCCGCTGTTTCATGTTTTGTCTTTGCAATATGTATTTTTCAAAAAAATCCTTCATTAAAATTTAAATCGCAGTCCTGAGTACAATTTACTTTGCATATTTGGCATACACTATACTTTATTTAGCATAGCTTGTGCAGGCTGTTTTCTCTGCTTTTAGGATATTGGACGAGGATGTATATGGAAAGTGATTATTCCTCATTTGCCAACTGCAGAATTTTTATAAATTCTTTCCAAGCATCCGGCTTTTGACACAGCTGCAGACAAGAACTTGGATATGATAGACAGGTTTTAATTCATTGTTGCATTTCAAATTGTTCCTGTGAAGTTAGTAAGCCTAGGAGTAGGGCTGGAGCTGTTGAGCTTTATGCCATGATTTCTTTTTAAAAATAAATAAATAATAATAATAAAAATTAATATCCTTTCTTTTAACAACTAAGTCTGTAAGTCAAGTCTAGAATAATACCAGGTAGCATATTTTCTTTTATTCTCCCAGGCAGCATATAATAAATAAATAAAACCCCTTTCCAATTCTTTGACCTTAACCAAAAAAGCAATCTGCTATAAATGATATCTGTAGCCAAGTATTGCACTGCTCCTGGCTTCATAAGACCTTGATACTTAGTAAGGCAGAAGGAGAACATAAAGCAGCAGTTTTGAAGTTGAAATAATCCTATTCTGGAAGAATCCTTTTGTTTAATAGCCCATATACTTTCATTAAGCATAATTCCACCACTCAGTTTCTGCTGTCAATGAGATTATCCTGTGCAGCTTCTGGAGTTCAATTGCAGCAAAGTCAAGAGCAAAGTATATATACTTTGCATTGGTATTACTGCAAAGAGGCAAACACAGCTGCATTTCCCCCTGGACATCCTGAGTCACATCAGTCTTCATAAAATCACAGAATGGGTTGGGTTGGAAAGGACCTGAAAGATCATCTGGTTCCAACCCCCTGCCATGGGCAGGGACACCTTCCACCAGACCAGGCTGCTCCAAGCCCCATCCAACCTGGCCTTGGACACTGCC
>JAVJGG010000040.1:20271525-20286255 GCA_035590195.1 Aviceda cuculoides
TGATGCCAACTGACCCAAGGGATATTCCAGACCATATGATGTCATGCTCAGCATATAAAACTGGTGGAAAAAGAACGAAGCGGGGGACACGTTTGGAGTCACGACACTGGGGCATGTGCACCTGCAAGACATTTTGATTCAAAACCACTAGAATTTTTCATTCTGTATCAAAGTTTAGACTGAGAGGCAGACTAGAGGTAAGAGAGGAAAAAAAAAACCCTACTTCAAACTTTGGTGCTGGCGTATAACTCCCTTACTATGAAGAAAGCTTATAGACATCAAAGTCTTTACAGTAAACTTTCCTGGCGCTTTGTTGCTCAAGCTCCTGGCTAGGACGCGGCGAGGTTTCCCCTACCAGCACTCATGCCTCGCTTTTTAAGACCCGGGAAGTTTGGGAGGGCTGTGATTTATCACCTGTGTGCAACCGTACCCCTCTCCTGTGAATACAGCTTTGTTCTAACGAGCCCGAGAAGTTGGTTAAATCAGCAAGTCAGGGGGTCCCTGAAGATTTGGTTTCCCATGGAAGCTGTCAAGCTTTTGTTTATTGCTTCCCCGCTAAGTTTTGTACATGAGCTACCACCGGCTCTCCTTGTGCGGTGAAATGATGATGCTTTGCTGCTGGGGGGAGGAGAGAGCCTATTTTACATCCAGCCTCTTCCCCCCATCTCTGCTACCCCACAGCGGGGTATGGTGACCCTCGTGATTTTTTTTTTGTCGTGGAAGAACTAGCGTCTCTGCAAGCCCTCGGGGCTATTGTTATGTTTTGGGTTTAATTGTGTCCATTACTGCTTAATAACAACTCCTTCCCTTGGGTATGGACCTTTAAATCTCATTTATTGTTCTTCAGTACTGCCGTTCGGGCTTTGTGTGTTTTGGGTAGAGAGGAGGCACCGCTGTCTGTGCAAAAGGAGGGACCAATATTGCCCTGTAATAGGAGGGCGAAAGTCCTTCTCTGCCTGTCCCCACCTTGTTTTATCCTGATGTTTGGAGAAGAAACACAATTTTTGGTGTGGTTTTTTTACAGTGCCTAACTCATTCTCCTCCTACCCCAGTTCTTTAGGGGTGCAAAGCATTTCTACCATATGCATGGTTCCCTGAGACAATAAAGGATTATTTTTAACCAGCTCTGAAAGCATAGATCTGAATTTTGGAGACATGAAAGCACCCTTGGTTCAGACTCCCTGGAGCTCTGAGGAGAACTCATACATGGGGTAGTGCAGAGGAGCTCAAAATGTGCCAGAAAACAGCTGAGCGCTGCGTTTCAGATGCATTGCGTTGGAAAGCAAGTTTTTTTAATAAGGAATGAGTGATGCAGGAGACTCAGCGGGACAAAGTAGTCACTAAATGTTGACATGTGTTTGTAAATCCTTATGTAAGGGCTATTGTATAAACACATAAAGATGATGTGCTATACATTTGAGAAGAAAACGCTACTTTATTTATATTTTAATTTATTTAGACTGAATTTCTTTACAGTTATTCACAAAACCAGGCTCTGCTGTGTAGGCACAGGTGGGAAGTATTGATTTTGGTGCAGAGAGTGTAAACATGTTTTGGTAACAAATAAACTGTTAATGTGGGCAAACGGGAGGGAACTTGGTTGTGTTTGTCCTGGTGACTCAGCTGTGCAGAGGCAGACAAGCGAGGACCAGCATGAGATGGGGACCCACCACAGCAGCACCTGTCCATGTTTTCTGCCCATTTCTGGGGTTTTCCAAGTTGCAGACACAGAGGCCCAAATGCATATAGAGAAAAAAAACCACGCCCAAAGGCGTTTATAAAGAAATCCTGCCGCTGGCTGGGGATACCACAGGCTTCTCAGCATTCCCAGTTGGGACCCGGATGCCTGAGCCTTGGGCTTGTAACTTCCCCGAAGTCCCACAAGAGCTGACATTCAGCTCTTTCCTAAAAACCTCATCTCTCTGACCTTACATTTCAAATTACTTGGCTTGTTCGGTTTGCTCCCTCTCCCTCTGGGTGTATAATTGATATCTCATACTGTATCTCTGATTGATATGTCACAGAATTAAATGCTCTGCATGGCCAAGGTAACTCTAAATAGACAGCAGTCCTCCAGCTGCTGGTTCCGAATAATGAAATGTTTTGCTCTGAGAACAACTGGGTTAAACATTCAGGTTTTTAAAGCCTGGCACACAGTAATAGGACATACAGAGCCTTTATTTTAACTGAATTATTCTTCACTGCTCTGTGGTCACCCACCTTCACGCAGAAGCTCCTCTCCTGCAGCGGGAGGTAGGGCATTCCCGTGGGGATGTGTGCTATCCTGGGGTCAGCCCCCTTGCTTCGACACCGCGCTGTATTTTTTTCACCTCTGTCATATTCTCTGCTACCTTGAGCATCTCTGCTGCCGGTCCGGCTGTGCAGGGCAGGTGCACCTGTGGTTTCTGGGAAAAAAACCATTCGCGTTTGTGGGGCCAGGAGAAGTCACCAGCAGCTGGTGGTGCACGGGGCTCTGCAGTCGACGTGCGGGAATGGCCCGAGCTCCTCGTTCTTCCCCAAATCCAGGGAAAGAGCTCGCTTCTTCCTCACTCAGCCGGAATAACAATGACCTGCTATTAACCTCTTACTAGCTAACGATTTATTGGAGATTCTGCAGAGGAAAACACCGTTTTCAGACTCCTGTAATGCTGATAGCCGAACGCTGCCTGAGCTGATAGGAGGAGGGGAAGCAGTAGTATATTTTGGACCTTTACTTGAGGAATCCAACCTGTCTCGGCAGAGATACGAGGCAGGTGGTAGAGGTGCACCTCAGCAAGGCTGTTGCTTTCCCCATGATAAGGAAAAAAAAAACCAAACTGGTGAGGAATCAGCTGGAGGTGTGACGCATGGCATAAATCACAGTGTTTGTAGTAGAGAGAGGTGGTGCTGACACGGAGGAGATGAGGCTGCAGAAAAGCTACAGCATAGGGATTCCTCCAGGGAAGTCCAGTCCATAGGCCAGGAGACAGGGCTGGGGTCGGGCACACCTAGGGAGCAGCTCCGTCAAGGTCTGGGTGCCCAAGCAGAGGGAGCTTGGGTGGGGGTCCCACTGAGGCTGGTCGGGGCCGTGAAGCCCTGTTGGTGCCCTCAGGATAAAGGTCATGGAGGTAATCTGAGTTAGGGGAGCAGATATGCTCCCTGAGACTGCAGAACTGGCTCCGCTGGTGCACGTTTCCTAAACTTTCACTGATACCACGCAGCGGGACAAGACTTCCCAAAGGAGGGTGGATGGACACCGATGCGGGATGAAGAAAGACATTTCCGTTGTCGAGCAGGACGTGGGCTTTTCTCACCAAAGCCAAAACCTGAGATCACGGCGGGAGACTGATCACCCTGATTTCCCTCCAGCGTCCTGCTTGTCTCAGCACATGTGGCCTTGCGAGCTTGTTGACTCCATCACTGTCTCGCTCTGTTGTTGACAGCCTGATTTCCCTCTCTCCTGCAGCTCGTGTTTTAGCTCCTGCCTGTGTTTTCTTTGAAGTCCTTGTGAACCAGCCAAAACTCATTGTGCTGTTCTGACTCTGAAGTCTTTCAGCCTGAGAATTCGCCACTTCAAACTGCTTCATCTCTTCAGCGCTCATGCTGTTTTAGGCACCTGTTCAACGCTACGGAGCAGTTTGCCTCAAGTTTGAACGTATTGTGCAAAAAAAAAAAAAAGGGTTGTTGAGTTTCTGGACCTCTGGAAATTGTGGCAGTTACTGCTGAAAAATAAGTTAATTTGAACTACTGCATCGTTTCCTGCTGGCTGACTTTCAGGAAGGAAATCTTTCATGCCAGCTGCTGAAAGCAGAGATGTCGTGAAGGTGGAGCGTGTCTTCCTCCACGCCTGGAGCACACAGGGTGATGGGGCTCGGTTCCTGCCACAAGCATGGGCTTCACACGGGATAGCACAAGCATGAGTGCAGTAAATATCACGAAGGATGACATTTCTTTCCCCTTGCTGTTCCTTGGGAGCAGATACTCCATCTGGTCTTGGGAGGGAGGCAGGACCCTAATTAAGAGCATAACCGTAGCCAGCATGAGAAATCCTGAGTCATGCCCTGAATCCTTGGTTGTTGGAGGATAGACCTAAATTTAAGACTGCTCTGTTTATTTAATCCTGTGCAGCTGCTGTCTGTCTGATTTGAAGGTGGACCCAAAATGATAGCAAATAAATACAAAGATGTTTAATGATCCACATCATAATGATGGACCATCCCATGACAGTGGCTTCTTCTGAAGTGTATGTGCTAATCCCAGAGCGGCAATGGACTTGCTGAAGGGCTAAACCCAGCCTACAGACTGGGTCAGACTACATGGGGGATGATTTTAGAGATGCGCAGTCATGTGAGTTCAACTTCTGTTGATTTCAACTGGAATTGAACTTCTGTGGTTTTGAACAAACTGTTAGCAGAGATTTCATGTCGCGTCTCTTGGCTGCTAAGTGGAAGAGGGACTTTTTTGATGGCTCTCCAAACCCACCCTGGTGCTGTGCTCTGCCATCGCTGTGTCTTTGGGCAAAAATCCTGAGCGGTGTCTGTTGTACTAGGCAAAGCCCAACCTCTTGGACATGCCTCCGGCAAGCGATGGGTGCCCTGGGGAGGTGACCTGTGCACCGTGGGAAGGGCTGGCCTATACGTCATGCCCAGCTCTGAGGTGGTTAAGTGCGGAGAATGGACTTGGCATCTGATGTGATGACCCCCTCCAGTGTAATCCCCATGTCCTTACCCGATATGCCAACATCTATATTGATATTGGCATCTATATACAAATATATATGTGTACACACACACATACATATGTATCTTTTCCATGCTTACAGAGAAGCAAATGCAGTTTTCGTCTGCATGGTCTCAGTAATTAACAAGACAGTATCTGGCTCCCAGAAGTCTCTCTCTGTGGCTTAGGGTAATTAAATGTGCAGAATGCACTTACCTGCATTAGAGAGGGATCATTAGGGTAATCACAGCCTGGGTACGGGTGTAGGGTTGCATCAGTGTCATTTTACTAGTACTGAAACTCCCCGTTCTCTGCCCAAATCAGGACACAGGCGACCCAACAGGAAAGTTAGAGAAATAGTGAAAAGAAAGGAGATGTGGGAACTTTCTGCATTTGTGATTTGTCACATGTACCAGCGGAGCTGCTGGATTAGCTGCACTAATCAAGATCTGGAGAATCTGGTTCTCCATTTGAAGGGAGCATCCCTTTTGTAATAGTCTCTGAAGCTGTTTTAACTTGCATTGACACAAATTAAACAGGAATCTTGCTGTCTATTGATTTTGTCAGCAATGTTTTTTTCCCCTCCTGAAGTCATCTTTAAAGACTTTACTTTTATTAAACTAAATGCTGCCAGTTAACTAAAGTCTTTGTTTTTATAGACTCAAGAGAACAAGATCTAACATAAATTAATCATGACTTAATTGACTGAACTAATTCAAGTTCTCTCCAGTCCACTGCACAGCAATATTCCTGTCTTCCCAATGTTGAAACTGAAGGCTAAATGGTACATTGCTTTAACAGCATAAACTTTTTATATCTTTAACACAACATTTTTACTGTGGACAAAAGTTTTAATTTCCTTGGAATTAAGTCTGCAAAACACTTTCACAGTTAGGAATGCTGAAGTGAACATCCGTTTTGTAATGCATATTAGAGCTGACTTCAATTTCGTCCTATTATCTTTTTTTTTTTTCCTCTGTGCATGGACTAAATTATTTATTTGGTATTACTATTTCAAAGGAAAACCAAGTATTAATTCAATTTACAACAGCAGTCTCTCACCCTACAGAGCATAAAATGAAATGCAATGAATTGCTAATGCCACTGATGTCAAGAACGCAATGCATTTAGCGAAGCTGGCTAAATCATTAATGCGAGCAACTCTCCTCAAAAAGGCACCGCTGTCAGGAGTCGGCGAACCCGGTGCCTGGCTTTTGGGTTTAGCCCGTGCAGTGAGTCCGGGGACAAACCCACCAGTCGTGTCCCACGTGGTGGAGCAGGGAGGGAGTTTGGGGCTGCCTTGTAGGAGAGCTTGCAAAATTAAGGAGGGTGCAGGCTGTGCTGCTGCTGCGATGGCCTTTCGAGGCCATTAGCCACCAGTTCCGAAGAAGACAGCCTGGCAAACTCTTTGCTGCTTCCTGGGGACGGCACCAGAAATCTGGGCAGGCGCAGCTCGGGCTCAGGATATTCACGATTGACCCATGAGGCGGTGGGCTTGAAGGACTATTCATCGAGTGCATTTAAATAAGGAATCCATGCGAGGAAACTGCAGGCTGCTCGTTGGCTTTCCGCTGCTGAAAGAGGCAAAATTAATCAAATAGGCTATTCCCTGCCTAGTTGCCTTCTTCAGCTCTGCAGTTTTCAGCTCTGCATTTCCCAGCGCTACTTCTTTCCTGCAGCAGAGCTTTAAATATCCCAAGCAATGGTGGGTGCTGTTATTACTTCCCTTAGGAGCCTGTTCCTTAATCTAACAAATGTCAGGAATAGGGCTTTCCCCCCTATCAACCTAAACTTTTCACAGCTTTATTTCATGCTGTTTTGCTCAGTTTTTTCCCCCAGCATCATCCACAGTAAGTTCTACTCCTAGGACAGTTCAGAGAGTTATCACGTGTTATCCCATAGCAGCGTGACTCCCATCTCTCCATCGGATGGACTGCGTGTTTTTCTTGGTGGAATTGTTTCTTTAACCGAAAGCTGCGTTTGATGCTAGTCTCTGTGTGTTCTCTCATTTCACATCTTTTTGGTGGCTTCCCCACAGCCTGTAGTCGACGCGGTGTTAATGTCTGGTGGTTTGCAAGAGCTCAGTGATACAACGAGCTTTTGAGCAGAGATTTGGAGAAAGGAATACCCAATTTTACCATTTCTTAGTGGTAATGCTTCCTTAAGAAGCTGCTGTCAGAGAAGATTTCTGTCCTCAGTGTTGAGCGATTTGGGGCAGATAGTGGTTTTTTTGTTGGGTTTTCAACCACTGGCAGGGGAGCATGCAGACCTGGGAACAGCAGCTGGGACCGCCGTGGGGACCATCCTGCTCGTGTCCTCTCACGGACTGCTGGAAACCTTCATGCTGCCTTGGGAATGGTCAAAAGAACCCCTCTTTAAATGTGTAGAGGGAGATTTTTCCCTAGGGGAATTTTTTGTGTCAGGCCTAGAAAGTACATAATGGCTTAGACCCTGAGTGTCAGGAGCTTGTATTCGCTTATCCAGCATTTTGCTAATGTACTTGGAAAAGGTCTGAAGAAGCATCGTCCTTCAGTGACAGAGGTCTGTTTTGTCATTAGCGTCAGCTCTTCAAGCTGTTTTATACTGTTATGTGTCTCTCTTAGTTGTGTCTTTAGATGTTTCAATCAGTTCATGTGGTACTGAAATAGGCAATAACGTCCCTCTGGGACCACCACGATCGTGGTAAAACCTCATTGCTTTGAAGGTGGCTCCGGTCTTTGCTACCTACACTGAGTTGCTGCCAATACTTCAGCTTTGTTCACAAGCACCTACTGACACTTCTTCTGGCTAAGACCTATGCAAAATAATCTTGTTTTAGCTTTACATCACTCTTTAATTCCTCTTTTGCCTTTTCAGCTCTGGTGTGAAACAACCTGCATACTGCTGGAAGGTTGGGAGAGAGACTTTCACCTATAAATAAATTCAGGTTTACAGCCTGAAGGCTTCTCTCCTGCTCTGTCTTCCCAAAGCTCCTCTGCATCGTCTCATACTGAGCTGACGTTCTCAGCTTTGGTTTCAGAAGTCAGCGACTTCTGGCAGCGGCTGCTGCCACTTACTCCGGTGTAAAGCAATCCCTTAGGAAGGGATTAATCCTCTGTATCTTCTGGGAGTAGAGGATGTGAGTAGAGACGTGGAGAGACTCTCATCCCGCTTAACCCGACGTACAGCTGTGTGGCTGCTGTGTCCTCTTGTCATCAGACCCCTCGGTGGTCAGCAGAAACGGGGTGGCACGTCCAGGGGTGCTGCATTACCCTCCCGGAGCACAGGGGGAGCTGCCTTTCGAAGCTGCCTCTCTCCCTCCGTTGACCAACGCCTGTCTGTTGAGTAACTTTGACCAGATGCTTAGTTTTTGGTGAAGAAAGTCAGATGGCATAAATCCCACTTTGTATTTTATATAGAAACGCTTGCAAACGCCAGTAATTTCAGCAAAATTACAGCTATGTACCTGTGCTGAGAGTCTGAAACAACAGATTTTGGTTTCTTGAAGCCCATCCAGGCTCTGAGCTCCTGGATGCAGTGGAGTCAAGATGTATACGTTCCTTGGACTTGGGCACTCAGGAGGTGTTAAATGGATTAAATTAATGTCACCTTTATAATCGCTTGAGCAGGGTCTGTAAAACAGTCCTTCATCACTGGAAACTCTCACCCTGAGAAGAGACTCCTCTCCATCTTCCTCACCACGATAAAAAGACTCTATAGTACTTCTCAAAAATGCTTGATAAATGTACACACAAAGCATTAATGCGCTTTAAGAGAAAAAAAGTTAATGTACCGTACAGCCTTGCGTACTATTTAAACTTAAATTGATGAAATACCAACTACCAACAAATGTAAAAGGTCTGTAGTAAATATATGTAGTGTTCTCTGTAATGAAAGTGCCATCATAAGGTGTGATTCATTATAGGCTCATCACTTTGCTTTTATGTTTCAGGTCATTAATTGCTGATAGAGGTTACAACACAGAATGGATTAGGTGATAAAATTACATTTCAAAATCTGCCCTTTTCCTCTGAAGACTAAGAAATTTACATCTACAAAAGCAAAGTAGCATCCAAATATCTCAGAGCAGATGTAAACTATCGACATTGTACTTCAATGCAGCTGCATGTAATGAAAACCTGAAATTGAATTTTAACTTAATAAAGTAGATTGTTTTTTAATTGAATGTTGGTTTTTTTCTTTGACTGGGAACATTCCCATTCTTTAATTATGTTTCATTTTAGAGAAGAACAAATAAAATCAATTTATTTTCTGACAGTGAAAAGGGAACATGCAGTATTTCTCAGCAGTTTGAAAAGCAGCACCCCACACCTTGAGCAATTCTATTAAAATAATGTGCTTAAAGCAAGCAGTCATTTTTAATTAAAACAGCTACTCTGTAAACAGCTTATGTATCAAGGCTTCATATATATTCCCACTGCATGTTGCATTTTTTTTCTGAGGGCAGCTATATAATGCATGGTGAGAGAAAGCCGTTCACAAAGGAGTCCCTTTTGGAGAAAACTGCTGTTTTATTTAATGCTAGGCGGGTGCCTGGCAGGGACCACCCCAGCATTGACACTGGGCGCTCTGGTGTGTCCCACCCCTCCACGCACTGACATTCAGCCACCTGTCCCTGGCCCCACTTCACATTTACAAAATGGGGAAAAAAAAAAAAATTCCTTGAGTTCTCCCGCATTGACCCTGTTTTGCTGGTAATAGAAAGACATTTCTGCAAATACCTTGTTCTTCCCAGGGTGGCTGCAACAGCCTTCCTTTCCTCTGCTTTGACGCCTTGATCTGATTTTCAGGGTGAAAACAGCTGGGGCTGTACTTAGCTGGCTTTCCCAGGGACCAAAGCAGGTTTTAGAAGGAATAAAACTTACATTTAGTGATAAATTTTCATGACAGCATATCTTAAATACCCAAATCCTCCAAAGTTCTTTAAAATTTCCTCTTCAGGATACGTTGAGCAAAACATTCATTGTCGGGATTTTTGATCTCAGTTGTAAAGTTTGGAACAGAAACATCAAAGATAAAATGTGAATGATCTCATGTTGCATTTGCATGCACAGCATTCTCCTTTTGAGAACTATGATGTGTTGTTTTTTTTTTTTTCTTCTTTTAGGACAGTAGCTTTTTTCTTTCTTGCTTACTCTGTGCTGGTTTTTGGCATTAGAACAAAAGGAGGGTATTAAAAAATCCTCTTACCCCAGACAGGGAGAGAGCAGAGAAATAGCAAAAGCAATACCTCCTCCTTTCCATTACATTTTATGCTTTTTCCTTGCTCTTTCCCCACTGGAAAGATTAAAAGAAGAAATAAGGAGGGCAGGTTCCCACTTTACTCCTTTTCTGTTGCTGATAGACTTTGCTGGGAATCATGTATTTCCATTTCATGGGACATCCCAATTGGACAAAAAAAAGAGAACGGTTCGATATCAATAACAAGTTTCTGTGGCGTGGGGAAGCCAGAATGTCTGGAAAGACGGAGTGATGTTTTTTATGGAGTATTTTGGGATGCTCTGCAGGCTGCTGGGCAAGTAAAGGAGGGCGATGAAAGGCACGGGGGCAGCCCGAAACTGGGGGGTCCGGTGCATCGTGAGCTGGGACGCCCTCGCAAGCTGCTGGGGATGGCTGGGAAGGGTGGCTAGAGGATTTCTGCAGCGGCTCAGTGGCACCGCTGTCCTCAGAGCTGCCCTCCTGAGGCTGGGGGTACCCCCAAGAGTCCCTTCCCAAATGGGGGCCGCGTGGGGCGGGAGACTGCGAGGAGCCTCCTCCCGACGGCTTTAGATTAAAGGTTTGCTTTGCAGCAGCTCGGTGGTCAAGGCTGACGAGGTGGAAAAGGGCAAAAGGTGGTCGTTTCGCGACGGTACGTGTCTGAAATCACTCACAGGCTGAAAGGCAAGGTCTCTAGAACGGGAAAATCTTCTTTGGTGTATCCCAAAAACGGGAGCGGTGATGTCTGAGGCTTTCGGGTCTGACAGCACCGTAGCCAAGTCCCTACCACTACTTTCCTTCCCCTCCACCTCTTTTCCTTATTTCACACCCCTGGAGGAAAAACACCAACGGTAATTTCCATAGCTGTTTGGTGGGGATAAAAGCAGAAAAAGCACAAATACCTTTCTCCGCTTTTCTTTGCACGTAACGTGTCGCTGCGCCATGCTGCTGCTACTCAGTCCACCCAGCCTCTGCTTTAATAAGCACGTACTTCAAAAGTGAATTAGCAGCTGATGAGATGGGATTTTGTTGCTTCAGTCCAAAGGTGGTTAAACATTTACTGACACGTCTAAGCAAACACGGGATGCGGCGATGGGGTTTGAAGTGCTGTGATTACGCTGCTTGTAGAGCCATGCCTTCTGCAGAGCAGGTGGGATAAGGATTAAATCAAACAGATGCATTTACGCACGTGTGGGTAGCAGACTTTTATGAGGTTATTTTACAGAATAACCATTTTTTTTAAAGGTAGGGCTGATCCCAGTTGTGACTTGCTAGCTGGGAAGGATGCTCACGCTGCTTTCGCCTCTGCATTCCAGTTACAGCTGCCCTGCTGTTGTGTTAATGCTGTTTATTGAGGCTTGCTCATTGTGGAAAGTTTAGTGAAAGCATTTTCCTTGAAAGTTTCTGCCTTTTTGTAAGAAATGCAGAACCCTATTATTTTTTTTTGTTTGTTTCAGTGAAAACCTGGAAATCTTTGACCAGAATGAGAAAATGGTAGTACTTTAAAAAAAAAAAAAAAAGCTATTACTAACCCGTACAAATGGAAAAATGTCAATGTAAGGCAAAGACCACATTAACAGATTTCAGTTTACCAACAGCAAGCTACTGTGAAGTCTTTGTTTGGTACCAAGGCAAAGGTTAACCTTAATAGGGATTTGAAAGAGCCTAATGAACTGGAGGGAGGGTAATGCACGTTGTCACACGGAGACCTTACACATCCCCAGCACACTTGGATCACATTTCCCCAGAGCTATGTAGACTCTATGACAAAAGCAAATTTGCTTTTAAAAAGTATTTGGGCTCCATCAGTGGCTGGTCACCAGATTTGCACGTTTAGTCTTCACCGTGGCTGGTGTCAGCAGTGTCTTTTCATTGATTTTTAAGTGGTTTGGGGGATTCTGTGTTTCCAGATGTGGAAATTACTAATTTTGCTATTTCTTGATGATTCCAGAAAAAAACTGGGTTAAATGGAACACTTAATCTAGCTAAGACCAAGCAGTTTCCTTCTTATTTCTGTTTTCCTAAAGACATAAACCAACAAAGAACTGAGGGGAATTTGTTTACAATAAAGGAAAAACCCTAAAGCTGAAACTTGTTTCAAAATATAAAAAACCCAAGGTTGTCTCATTCAAGAAAACAGAAAATGAAACTTTTTCACTTTCCCAGATTATTGTTCATTTTTCTTCTGCCCTTTCTTCCCAGGCAGAAGCTTCAGAAAAGCCAATATGTATTTGCAAAACATTTTGATGTATCTGAAGCTGAAGTTTTTAGTGTGAAAAAAAATGGTGACCAAAAAAATTCTTCGGGTTTCCTATGGCTACAGAGGAGACTATCCTTGCGCCAGCTATATAGCTACATTCAGGGGAACCGGCTGTATCCTTCTTTGCCGTGACCTTCCTATGTGGCCTTTCTTAAAAATGAACGACATCAGGAATAAACCCCAAACCAGGAGATATTTTCATTCACGTGCTTTATGGGGCTCCTTGTCCTTGTCCCTTGCGGTGGTATGTCCTTGAGGGTCTCTCCCCGGGGGTGAACCTGGGAGGGGGGACATCGCTGCTGCCTCCTCCCGGACCACGTGCAGAATAGCTAATTGCTATTTCAGCTCTGTTTGCAAGAAATGGTGTGCACCCCCCCATCGCCCACAATCTAATTACAGGTTTGGAACATCCCCAGGGAAATATCTCAGGCTGGATTTCTTAGAATATCAAAAGGTAGCAGCCCAAATCTGATTAAGCACAGAGTGCCCGACGAATATGCTATGTCTGCAGAAAAGGAATTCCCTATCGGATGCCTCTCCCACGGCAGCCACCAGCAGCTACCATCGCAAACAAATTTTAAACCACCGCGCTTCATCTTTTCCCCCGTTCGCTCCATCAGATCTTATCAGGCAGAGAGCCCGTGACTACTGCGTGTGTATTGAAAATGAAGGAAGTTTCATCCCCGTTAAATCTCCGTCAGCTGTCACCAGGCTCCCGCCGTGCGACCCCGCGCCGGCCAGCAGCTAACCGGAGCTGACCACGCGGCGATGGGGACGTCACATCCTACCCCAGACATCCACCTCGGGGTGGGGTGTCTCACTTGACCTCCGTTTTTCCTCCGTTTTCTTTGGAAAAAATACAGAATGAGTGCCTAGATTGGTTTTTAGGGCCTGGTGCTGTACTTCTGTTGATAGAGACAAACAGCTCTTGGGTCTAGTTGTCACCCAGGATTTTCCATACCATTGCCTTAATCAAACCAGTGACATACTGGTTTTATTAATGTACAGAAGTCCTATGGATACCAGATACTTTACACTGTGGAACCTGACAGAAGGAGAACTTTGTACTGGGATGTGGGATGTTAGATATGATCATGGCAATGGAAGGAGGCTGGAACAGACCACAGGGTGTCTAGTCCGGTCCCATATATCTAACATGCCTCCAGTGGTGAATACTCCACAGCTTTTCTTGTCAAACTATTTCAGTGCTTTGTTATAATTACTGTTTAGAAGTATTTTTCCTAATGATAGTCTTATTTTCCTTTCTCATACTTTACTTAAAGGCCATTCAATTCTTAACGAATCTCAGCTGAAATACATTTCACCTAAAAAAAAATTATTAAATAAACTGTTTCGACGTGAAGAATGTTTCCTTGGCTAATTTGCAGTCTGAACTCTCTGATGAATTTGACCTGAGTTCAGAATAGCTTCAGTTTCACCAAAATGCAACTCCTTGGTAAATTTACTATTCACAAAAGAGAAACCCCAGATTTAAATTCATTGTCTCACTTCAGTTGCAGGAATCCGCTGGCTTAAATTCTGAATAAATTCAGGAGGAGAAAATGCCACCAATGCTGTGGAGCCCAAAGTAAACACAGAAAGAAAATAAGGATTATCCTGCATTTATATAATATAATCAAGTTCAAATTTACCTAGGTGTAGAGTAATATAATTGGGGATTTGGGTGAATCCCACAGCCAATGGCATCTTTTAGAGATAACTAGTCTTTTTAGAAATGAGATTAAGCGGGGCGAAAGCCTAGTTATGCTAATTAAAATAAAAAAAAATTAAAAAACAGACTAAGGAATAATTGAATTTAAAAAATAGCCCACTGCTTAAAGAACGTGAACTTGAATAGCTCTAAAATATGTCTGATCCAGCTAATATCCTAGCGAGCGTGCGGCTGTGGCTCCAGTCGCTGCTCCACGGCTGGGGCTGTGCTCGGCTCTGGGTCAGGAGAAAATCCAAGGGACGGGGCGGGCAGACAAATGCAAAATGCTCGGCTTGCCCTCGCGGACAGGGATACTCGTACGTACTGCTAACGTCTTCCTGGAAGCCCTTTGGAAAGCTTTTACTAGTGCATGACTTCGGGAAGAGCCATGGTGGTTGGGGTGATGGTTTTCCTGGCAGAGCAGTTTGCATCAAGCAGAAAAAGTCTCTGCGCTGAGGTGATGCTCCGCGCGGCGCCTGGCGTGGGAAGAAACAGCACCAAAGCTGGCCAGGGATGAAAACCAGCAGGAGAAATGTGCCCTTCTGCCGACCACAACGTTTCCGGCAGGTTCGTGGTCAAAATACTCTTTGAGATCAAACCAAGGTAACTCTTGAGGAGCAGAAGGCTCTGCAGGGCTCTGTCCCCCATCTCGGCACTAAACACTAATTCTGCTCCTTGCAAAAGCCGTTCAATCAGTGCAGACCGGCTGGGCTCTGTGACAGCTTCAGTGCCATCTAATAAACCTAGGGAAGGTAGCAACAGGTTATTTTTTATAAAATTTTTTAATTTTTAACTCACGACTTTGAAAAATTGTTTGTTTTTCTTTTTTTTTTTTTTTTTTTCATGCTAAGTAAGGGCAACCTTA